>CAUYQG010299668.1:0-16375 GCA_963574415.1 Tarsius wallacei
GTTTGCTAGGATCTTGTTGAGAATTTTGGCATCTATGTTCATCAAAGATATTGGCCTGTAGTTCTCTTTCTTTGTTGGGTCTTTACCTGGCTTGGGTATCAATGTGATGTTAGCTTCATAGAATGATTTGGGGAGGGTTCCGTCTTTCTCAATCACCTAAGCATACATGGAACATAACCTCAAAATAGTAAAAGCCACCTATGAGAAACTGACAGCTAGCATACTCTTAAACAGACAAAAATTGGAACCATTTCCCCTGAAAACTGGAACAAGACAAGGATGCCCACTCTCTCCCCTCCTGTTCAATATAGTATTGGAAGTCCTAACTAGAGCAATCAGAAAAGAGAAGGCGATCGGGGGTATCCAAATAGGAAAAGAGGAAGTCAAGTTATCCCTCTTTACTGACGACATGATTGTGTACCTTGAAAACCCAAGAGAATCTGTCAAAAGTCTCCTAGCACTGATAAAGGACTTTGGCAAAGTCTCAGGGTATAAAATAAATGTGCAAAAGACAATCGCATTTCTTTATACCAATAATAAACAAACAGAAACCCAAATAAAAAACACAATCCTATTCACAATAGCCACAAAAAAAAAAAGGAAATACCTTGGCATCTTCCTAACCAGAGATGTGAAAGACCTTTACAATGAAAACTATAAAACACTGCTCAAAGAAATCAAGGATGACACAAACAAGTGGAAAAATATCCCATGCTCATGGATTAGAAGAATCAACATTATAAAGATGTCCATTCTACCTAAGGCAATCTACAGATTTAATGCAATACCCATCAAATTACCAGCAACATTCTTCTCAGAACTCAAAGAGAGTAGAAGTAGCTATACTTACATCAGACAAAACGAATTGATGACAGTCCAAAATGGATTTGTGACAGACCAAAACTATCACAAGAGACAAATAAAGTCATTATATAAATAACATGGTCAATTTAACAGGAAGATAGAATAATTACACATACATATGTGTGTTTATGTGTGTGTGCGCGCCCAACATCTAATATCCTAAACATATAAACCATCCTAAATATAGAAAGCAAACATGGACAATCTGAAGGATTAAATAGACAGCAATACTAAAATTACAATTACAATATTGTAAGCAATAATTACAATGGTAAGAGACTTCTATTCTCTGCTCTCTGTAGTAAAAAGATCATTCAAACAAAATCGAAAGGAAACAACAGAACTGAACAACACTATAGACCAAATGGACCCAATGGACACATATAGAGTTTTCTACCAATAGCAGAAGAATAGAAATTATTCTCAAATGCAAGTGAAACATTCTTGAGGACAGATCACATGTTAGGAAACAAAAAAGCCTCAACAAATTTACAAGATCAAAATCCTATCAGGTATCTTTTTTGATCACAAAGGAATGAAACCAGAAACCAGTAATAATGAGAAAACTGGAAAATGAAAAATAAGTGAAAACTAAACAACACACTCTAAAACAGCCATTGGGTCAAAAGGAATCCATAAAGAAATTTTAAAAGTATATCAAAGCAAACTTACCAAAACTTGTGGGATGAAGCAAGAACAGTACTAAGAAGAAAGTTTATAGTGATAAGTCTCTAATTTAAAAAAGAAATATCTCAAACAACCTTTCTTTAAACCTCAACTAACTAGGAAAAGAACACACTAAACTCAAAGTTAGCAGAAGGAAGGAAATAAGAAAACGTAGAGCAGAAATGAATAAAAGGAAGAATAGGAAAAAAAACCCTAAGAGTTGGTTTTCTGAAAAAGAAAATCAACAAACTTGGCTAGACCAAAAGAAAGAGAAGATTCAAATAATCAAAAATCAGAAATGAAAGAATAGTCATTACAAATTATATCACAGAAATACAAAGGTTCAGGAGACTACTATGGATAATTATACACCTCATAAACATAGACACAAAAATCCTTGATAAAATACTAGCAAACAGAATGCAACAGCACATTAAAAGGATTGTACATTATGATCAAGTGGGATTTATCCCTGGTATGCAAGGATGATTCAACATATACAAATCAACAAATGTGATATACCACATTATTAGGACGAAATATAAAATCACATGATCATTTTAGTAAATGCATTCAAAAAAATTCAACACCTATTCATAATAAAAACTATCAACAAAATAGGTACAGAGGAAGCTTAGCCAGAAGAATTAGACAAGAAAAAAATAAAAATAAATAAAGAAGATTATCTCTGTTTGCAGATGACTTGATTATGTATGCAGAAAACCCTAAAGTCTCAACAACAACAACAAAGCTGACAAACAAATTCAGTAAGTTGTAGGATACAAAAATCAGTGGAATTTCTATATGAAGGGAGAGCCTCAAAACAAAACAATGGGATTTATTTATAAAAATTGTGTATTTATTCTTACATACTTAAACTTCAGTCACCTTCTAAGTATTATTCATTTGATGTAATACACCTATTGGATGTTTTTGCCATTGCTCAAAACAGTTTTTGAACTCATCAATTTGGATGCCTTTTAATGCTTCTGCCATTTTTTGTTTCACCTCTTCCACATCAGTAAAACATTTCCCTTTGAGGACTTTTTTTTTTCATCCAGGGAAACAAACAAACAAAAAATGCTTGTTTTTTGAGATCAGGGTGAGATCGGGTGAATAGGGATGGTGGGACATGGGGGTCATGCTGAACATTGTATGAGCAGGTGCATTGTCATGGGGGAAGAACCAGTCAGTCACTTGTTTGCCACAACTTGGGATGTTTCTTCTGCAAATTGTAATGCACCCTTCTCAAAACTTCCAGATAAAAACTTTGGTTGACCATTTAATCTGGAGGAACAAATTCCAAGTGTACTACAAGGGGCCTGCCCTCTAAAAGATAATTCCAGTTTTGGGAGTGTACCCCACGGGTACAAATAATAAGCTATCCAAAAGGAAAATTATGAAAGCAATCCCATTTACAATAGCAAAAAAAGAATAAAGTACTTAGGAATAAGCTTAGCCAAAGAAGTAAAAAATTATGTTGATTAAGAAAATTTAAAGAAGAAACTGATAAATGGAGAGACATCTCATTTTTGTAGCAGACTATTGTTAAAATGTTCATACTATCCAAAGAGAATACAAACCCAATGCAATCACTAGCACAATACCAATGAAATTCTTTTTAAAAATATTTTTAAAATACTAAAATTAATATAGAATCACAAAGACCTAGAAAACCAAAGCAATCTTGAGCAAGAAGAGCATAAAACAAAGTTGGAAGTATCACACTTCCTTATTTCAAAATATATTACAAAACTACAGTAATCAAAACAGTGTAGTATTAGCATAAAGACAGACATGTAGACCAATGAAATAAAACAGAAAGCCTAGAAATAAATCCATACATTTATAATCAACTAATCTTCAACAAAAGTGCCAAAAACACAAAGCAGAAAAAAGACATTCTGTTCAATAAATGATGGTGGCAACATGGGATATTCACATGCAGAAGAAATTTGACCCTTATCTCATACAATATACTAAATCAATCCAAAATGGATTAAAGATTTACTCAAACTCAAAAACTACTAGAAGAAAACATAGGAAAAAAAGTTTCTTGACATTGACCAGGGAAATGATGTTTTTGGCTATAATATCAAAAGCACAGGCAACGAAAGCAAAAATAGAATACATTGCATCAAACTAAAATGCTGCTGCACAGCAAAGAAAACAATCAACATAATGAAAAGGCAACTGACAGAATGGAAGAAAATATTTACCATGTATCTGATATGGCAGGAGTCCCCAACCCCTGGTGCCGATCCATGGCCTGTTAATAACTGGGCTGCATAGCAGGTGGTGAGCAGCAGGCAAGCAAAGTTTCATCTGTATTTACAGCTGTTCCCCTTTGCTCACATTACTGCCTGAACTTTGCCTTCTGTCAGATCAGCAGCAGCATTCGATTTTCATAGCAGCACGAACCCCACTGTGAACGCAAGAGATCTAGGTTGTGTACTCCTTATGAAAATCTAATGCCTGATGAGCTATGGTGGAGCTGAGATGGTGATATTAGCACTGGGGAGTGGCTGCAAATACAGATTAATATTAGCACATTAACTGCCCAGAGACCATAATAAATTAATTGCTTACAGACTCATATCAAAACCCTATCAGAGTGACAAGTGAGTTGATGTACTTCAATTGTGCAGCTGCATCTGGTGGCAGGCTTTAAGTCAGAATCCGACACTTATTTTAGTCTGTGTGGCCTGCCCCATTATTTTACTTACCACTTCCATCCATGTCTCTTTTTTGTTTATGATGAGTTTTATAATTATTTCTATATAATAGGACAAAAGTGCACAATAAATACTATGCACTTGAATCATCCTGAAACCATCCCCTCACCTTGGTCTATGGAAAAAATTGTTTCCCATGAAACTGCTCCTGATGCCAAAAAGGTTGGGGACTGCTGTGACATGGGGTTAAAGTCCAAAATATACAAGGAGCGCAACTAAATAACAACAACAAAAAGCACCCCAAGTCCTAAACAACCTAATTAAAAAGTGTGCAAAGGACCTGAACAGGCAGTTCTCAAAAGAAGACATACGAATGGCCATCAAGCATATGAAAAAATGTTCAACATCACTAACTATCAGGGAAATACAAATCAAAACCACAATAAGATATAACCTCAGACCTGTCAGAATGGCCACTATAAAACAGATACAACTTTTGACTAGGATGTGGACAAAAGGGGACTCTTGTACACAGTTGGTAGGAATATAAACTGGTACTGTCATATGGAAAGCAGTATGGAGGTTCTTCAAAAAACAAAAAACAGAGCTACCATATGATCTAGCAATGCCACTTCTGAGTATACATCAGGAGGAAATGAAATCTCTATCTCCAAAAGGTGTTCATTACACATCCACTCCTATGTTCATTGCAACATTGTTCACAATAGCTTAAGATATGGAGACAACCTAAATGTCCACTGATGGAGAATGGATAAAGAATTGTGGTATACATATACAATGGAATATTATTTAGCCTTAAACAAGAAGATAACCCTACTATTTGTGACAACATGGATTAAACTGGAGGACATTATGCTAAGTGAAATAAGCTAGACACAGAAAGGCAAATACTGCATGATCTCTCTTTTATGTGAAATCTAAAATAGCAAAACTCATTGAAGCACAGAGTTGGAATGGTGGTTGTCATAGGTTGAGGAGTAGGGGAAATGGGGAAATGTTAGTCAAGGTGTACAAATTTCAGTTATGCAACATGAGTAAGTTCTGAAGAAATCTCATTACTGCATGGTGACAATAGTTAATACTGTACTGTATACTGAAAATTTGCTAAGAGAAGCAATCTTAAGTGACTTCACCACACATATCAAAACAGAAACAAAAACAAAACTGTGAGGTAAAGGAAATGTTAACTTCACACACACACACACACACACACACACACACTCATACACACTCATACACATACATGTATATAAAACTCAAGTTGTACAAATATAGATCTATAATTTCTATTTGTCAATTATACCCCCAAAAAAGTTGAAAAAATAAAAATAAGAACATCATTCCAGGCAGCAATAGGACTTACGGTGAGAAGGGAGAAAATGAACGATATC
This sequence comes from Tarsius wallacei, assembly GCA_963574415.1. NCBI lineage: Eukaryota > Metazoa > Chordata > Mammalia > Primates > Tarsiidae > Tarsius > Tarsius wallacei. The sequence continues at coordinate 5,618 of CAUYQG010299668.1, forward strand.
GCAATTGTGAAGAAAGGAGTGGCTATAGACCTTAAACTACCCAACTGGATTCTCCTTTACATATAGGGGCAATTTGTAAATCAGGGACTCAATGCAAAACTTAAAAAACATCTATGTTTCAAGGATTCTACAACTAGAAATCTGCAAATATATTACAGAAAGTCTACTGCTCTATCCAGGTTCTGTTTTTCTCTATACCATACCCATTCAAACACCCCAAAGACCACTAGAATCTTGCAGCCTTTCTCTCTAAGTAAGGAAAATGAGTTATGAGACAATATTGTTTATTCTAGGATGGCATGCATGAAAACTGGTCTCTCTATTCCCTTTCCTAGTTGATGTTTACATATTGGTGCCAATGCTCACATGTTTTCACTTACCCACCAGAGACTCCATCCAAACTTACTTTAAAGTTGGACATAAATAACTGGCTACCACACGCCAGAAATGTATTAATGACAAGCCTAACAAAGTTCTTAAGAAGCTATTTTGGTTTCATGGCTGTAACCACACTTCCAACTAACTTCATGATCCATAACCTCATCCAAAAACACAGTAAGTGTCTCATCTTTACTCTGAACCTACAGTCTTCTCACATGGTAACTGATATAAATCTGTGGTTCTTGAATATTGAATTTTGGACAGTAAAATTTCCCCTAAAAACTGTGGTACTGTTATCAGGGTTTTTATCTTGATAAGATATATTTTCTAATTAATGGACATTAAATGCCATATATTGACAAGACTATATAACCTCATAATAAAAGTCTTTTGAACTGAAACAACTTACCTTAATGAAAAACTCATAATAGCATACAGACCAATACCAATCCAGAGACTATGTCTTTAAAAAGAAAATATTTATTTTAAACATGATATACACAAAAGCATATATAACACATGTACATTATAAACATATCCCTCTCTTCCACCCAGAGTTAACCATCATCCCAAATTATTTTACTCATTCGATTGTTTTATCATGTATCCATCCCTATAAAATGCATTGGTAAATTTTACTTGTTTTTAAATTTTATATAAATGTTATCATATTGCATGAATTCTGATATGTTTTATATATTCTTCCACATTGATACCTGTAGCTTAAAGTCATTCATTTCATTATTGTATGGTATATGCTGTAATATTTATTCATTCCTCATGATAAAAATTTGGGTTCTCCCAGGATTTTTCCTTCTATTACAAACAATTCTGCTATTACACATGTGTGAGTTTCGCTAGATCTAGACCATACCAAAGAGTATAAAAGTAAGGGATTCGGGTGTGCTCATCTTCAGTATTACATAATGTTAAATGTCTGTTTTTCAAAAGTGCTTCTACCATTGTATGCTTCTATCAGTTGTAAATGAGAATTCATATTATTTCACTGACTTACTGACATCTGTAGTTGTTAGACTTTAACATTTTTGTTGATGTGATGGGTAGGTGTGAAAGAGTAATTCATTATAGTATTAATTACCTTTGGCAATGCCCAATGATGTTGAGCATCTTTTCACATTTACTGGCCATTCATGTTACCTCTTCTGTGAAATATATATTCAAGTTTTTTCTTTTGGACATCTTTCTAGTGGTCTTTAGTCTTTTGGATTAATCCATGGAAGTACTTTACTTCTCTGGATATTAATCCTTTGTCAGTAACATGCACTGCAATTCATTTCTTTATTCTTTTCATGGTATCTTTTGATAAACAGATGTTCTTAATCTCATGAAGTTGACTCTGTCAGTCTTTTCAGTTTTTCTTTTGCCTTATTAAAGAAATCCTTTCTTCCTTACCCCAAGGTTATAAAAATATTATTCTATATTTTTTAAGTTTTAAAGTTTCCTCTTTCAAATTTAATCCACCTAGAATTGATTTGTGTATGGTGGAAGAGAGGGATCTAATTTCATTTTTTATCTTATGGATAACTGACCTTCCTCAAACCACGTATTGAGTAAGATGTCATACTGAATTTCCATATGTGCTTTTACCTAAGTCTGTATTGTGTTTTATTGCTCTTTTTGCTTAGTGTAGCACACTACCTGCTGTCTTAGTTACTAGAGCATTATAGTAAGTACAAAGTAACTGGTAAAGAAGGTCTACACCCCACCTTGCCTAGTTCTGATTTTCTTCAGGAATGTCTTGACTCTTTGCCCTTTGCTTTCTCCCTAAAGAGTTAAAAATGACCTTATCAAATACTTTGAAAAAAATTCCTGTTGAGATATGGATCCAAAGTGCATTGAACCTATAAAATCAATGAGAAGTGATCCAAATAATACTATATTTTCTTATCATAAATATGGTCTCTATTTAGAACATATAATCTTAGTGTTATACTTTCCTACACAAAGGTATTTCACATCTTGTTAGACTTATTGCTACATACCTTGTTTTCTGTTATTTTTTTTTTTTGAGTTGGAGTCTCACTCTGTCGCCCAGACTGGAGTACAATGGCCACTCCTGGCCACCGCAGCCTCGACCCGCTGGGCTCCAGCGATCCTTCCGCCTCAGCCTTCCAAGTAGCTGGAACTACAGGTGCGTGCTACCATGCCCGGCTAATTTTTTTTGATTTATTGTAGAGATGAGGTCTCGCCAAGTTGCCCAGGCGGGTCTCGAACCCACGGGCTCAGGCAATCCATTCACCTCAGCCTCCAAGGCGCGGGATTACAGGCTGAACCACCAAGCCCGGCTCATTTTCTGCTATTTTAAGTAGTATCTTTTGAATTGTATTTTGCTAACCATTAGTTACTGGTACCTAAAAATGCAGTTAACATATAGCCAATAACTTAATAATTGTAATAATTTATATGTCAATCAGAGGGTCTATATAGAAAACTTACTAGCTGCAAATTAAAAATGTGTTTCTTCTTTTACTTTCTTATTTTGTTTTTTTACCTTAGTCACTAGCTAAATTTCAAGTACTGACATTCAAGTGAATTTCAAATGTTGAAATGAAGCACAGATAGTACACACCTTTTTCTTGTTCTAGTCTAATCTTACAAAGTTAATAAAGTTCCCTTCTATTCTTAATTTGCTAAGAGTTTTATGAAGGGATGTTAAAATGTTCAAATATGGTTTATTTATTAGTAGGATAGTGACATAGTTTTTCTTCTTTAATTTGTTAAAGTGTTAAGTGAAAATCATAGATATTCTAATGTCGAACCCATCCCTGCATTCCTTGAACAACTCCACTCTGGTTATAATGTTTATCTTGCTAGATTTAGTTTATTTTAGAATTTTTGTTTCCAGGTTCAGGGGCAAGAAGGTCTCATAATTTTTCTCTCTTGCAATGTCCTTGTCTGCTTCTCATATAGAAGCCTCCTTTAGGAAATGTTTCTTTTTCTATTTTATCAACTGTAAGATGTCATCGACTACTGGCTATATCCCTAATTTCAGAAAGGTCATAAAATATGGGAGGAGGTGGAGAATCTGATGACATTTGTAAGATGTAGAGCACACATCCCAAATTCAGAGATGATATAAAAGTGCTTAGCAGAAGCAATGACCAACAGAGACTGCAAACACCATCAATTAAACATTCAACTCTATTTCAGATATGATAGAATGTGTATGTGTTAGGGGAAAGTACTTTTTAGAATTAATAAAATACGTTGTGAGTAGAATTTAAAAAAATAATAAAAGTAACCTATATTACTAATTAGCTTACTTTTAAAGATTATAAAAATGAGAATTTTCTGTTTACTAAGTTAGTTTTTGGAAGTAATATCTTTCTAGAAATCTCTTCATTTCACCTAATTTTTCCCATTTATTGACTTAAAGTTGTTTATATTAACTTTTAAACATCTGCTTGTCTCTTTAGTTGTGTCCTCCTTTTCATTCCTAATGTTGATTTCTTTTTTCCTCCTTAAGCTTGCCACAGGCTTGATAATTTTATTAGCCTTTTCAAACAACCAATGCTGTCTTTCCTGATCTCAACTGTGTCTCTTTTCTATTTAATTAACTTATTCTCTTTATCTTTATTATTTCCTTCCCCTACTTTGGGTTTATTCTATTATTCTTTTTCTAACTAAGTTAAATGCTTAATTCATTATTTTTCAGTCTTTCTTCTTGTCACATAACAGCAATAAAAATATTATTTTGTAGATTTCCTACTTGGGAATTGTGAGGCCTCCTTAATCAGAGGGTTGTTGTCTAAAAGTTTCTTAGCATTCTCTTTTAATATTGCCTCTCACTCATTAAATTACATTCTGTATCTGATCATTCCAACTGGTGGAGAATTTACATACCTGGATGGTAGGTAGTTCATGTGGATTCTCTCTGATGGTGGCTTATTACCTCATATGTTAATGATTTTTTCATATCCTTGTCAGCATTTGGTGTTGTCAGCAGTGTTTTAGATTTTAGCCATTCTAATAGGTGTGCAATGTATCTTATTGTTTTAATTGCTTATTGACTTTCAATTATAAGCTCATATATAATTATTTGAGGTCTGTGTCTAAAATACCTTCCTCTAAAGAGGATTTGTATTGATTCTTCCAGGCACCTAGGCATACGAATAACCCAAGATTGTTTTAAACTAAACTGGGAGGTGTTTTTGCCACAGAGATAGCAAATTCTGACCCCAAGCCCACAAACATATATGTGCTTGTGTTTAGGATTTCTTAAGGAAGATTCTCCCCTCCCTCATTTTTGCCTAGAATCAAGACAGGCAAATTAAATACACTACAGGTTTTCTCTGTGGTCATGTTTTCTAGTAAATTAACTAAGCATGCTGCCCTTCAGGACTTCCAATTTTATGGGGAGAGATCTCCAATACAAATTTCCATCATGAATGGGCCACACATTTTACTCCTGTCTCTTGTGAAAACCCAAGCTTTAGACCTTCAAAAACTAGCAGGTGTGGGCTCAGGAGCTCATCATCTCTCTGGAGTCTCACTTTCTCAATAATTCTGCCCCTCCTATTAATGCCCTAGTTTTACTAACAGTTCAGCCATACTTTAAAAATAAATTTAGAAAACATTTACCTAGCATTTTGATGTTCTTACTAGGAGGTTTTTCTGAACAACAACTCTTCTATGTAAAAACAGCTGAAAGTTCACTTACATGTTTTCATGTTTCCTTATAATATTTCCCTACTTCTTTTTCCTAAATTTCCCAGTTACAAATTAAACCCATAAAGGCAGGGATTGGGTATCATCTTCAGTTTGTTCTTGCCTTCCAGTACAGAATTATTTACAAGTGGGCTATATAAAGGCCAGCTTAAGAGAGAAGACGCTTAGAAAACCTTGTATTCCCCAGGGAATAGTTGTCCACCTGCCACAAACATCCTTCCCTCACCTGAAAAGAGATCCATTTGCTAAAATTTCACTGTTTCATTCTTAAATAAAATTTATATATGTTCAAAGTTACAACAACCAAATAAAATGGGAACAAAAATTTCTATGAAGTTACTGCTTACCTTCTCTCAGAAATTATGCAAATATTACTTGGTGAACAATACTGATATTATTTTGTTATATATTTATTAAAAATACAGAAGCTTGCCTCTCCAGGCCTCAAATAAGAACAGGAAAATTGTAGTAGTTCCTTGCTAAGGAGGAGATCTCAGTCTCTCAGATTTTCAAAACAAAGGTTAAATCCCAACAGAAAAGAGCTGAGAACCTAATATAAATAATATCGGATAATCTTTTAACATCATCTTAAGTAAATATATATAAAAAGAACTTTTTTTCAGGGAAAAAATATCCTTTAATGTTCTCAGTGATCACCTTTCTGCTTTGTTAAAGAAGTAACTAATAAGGCCTGGCAAGAATAAGACAGACTCCCGTCATCTTTGTAAAGATGCTTAAAACAAAGTTGAATTCTTCATTCTTACATTGCAATAAACACTTTTAAAGTATTTCAGTTTCCTCTGTAGGAACACAGGAACAGTTGAAACAGATGCCACAAAATTTTACAAGAGAAAATTAGAAAAATATTTTATGTTTATTTTCTGATTTGCCAAATATTATATTTTCTTCCTTATCTAATAGGCACTTCATAGCTCTATGACAACTACTCAAACACAAGACATTTCAAAACAGAAAACAACCATATCTTAAGAAATAACTTGAAGTATAAATAACAGAAATCGAATACATGAAGAATTTAAAACCTCAGATGAAAATTAGCATAATTTCTAATTCATACTCTTTCTAAAGAAAACAATCCTTGGCTGCAAACTAAAGAAGAGCATGGGGGGTAGGGAGTATAAATACCAAACCCTTTTTTAGGTAAAAAAATTTCCATGAAATAGGACATACATATTAAAGAACACGTTTGTTACATGTGTATGATCAGAACTGACCCTAGAAATGTCTTACCAAGAAAGGAGGAATTGCTTCGATTCATGAAGGAAAATGACTTTTAGGTGCCCTTTTATGTGTGAACCACTTAAATGAAGGTAGTCTTTGTTAGTCACCTGAGATTATATCAGCAATGTCTAACACTGTCACCCTGGGAAATCTGGTACAACATCTTCATATCAGGAAACTCTGTATGAAGGAAAATCCCTCTTTACTTGGAAATTTTCTATTAAGTTATAGATATAAACCTATCATATCATTTTGAATGCTGCTAGAACATTTGAAGTCAAGGGACTTTGTAGGCTTAGGAGAATGAACTAAGGAATAAGAGAAACACAAAACTAAAAAGAGACAATTTTAATTAAAGCCTAGATAAACAAAGCATGGTCTAAGTTAATTTTGGTAAAACTGATTAAGCAAGTAAACTTTTTGTTTACAAGTTTCAAAATTTTAAACATTAAAAATTAGTTTGAAAGAGACTCATCTAAATTTTGGCAAAGCAACCCACCATATTCTCTCACAAAACACTACAGTTGAAAGATGGTATTTTAAAGATGAAAACATACAAAATAACTTTTCATAACCAAGAATAAAAGGAGAGCTACAGGATAAACTGGTAACTCAGGAAGCTTCAATAATAACCTCAAACATAAACCAGAGAGAATAGAATGTTTACCCATGAGATAAGCTATAATTTAGTCTCCAGGCTCCTTTGGCATTGTCCTTATTTAAAAGTAGAGGAGTGAATGGAGAAAAACAAGCCTAATTAATCTATGTTTGTCTTCCTTGATAAACACTGAAATACGCTAAGCTCAAACAAGTCAGCATAAAACCAGTATCAACCTATTTAAGAAACTGTAATTGCACTTAAAACTATCTTAAAGTAAAATGACACTAAGCCTTTGAATAAGAAAAAAAAATCTGGAAGATACACAGTTTTTGGCATAATCTGATACATCACCATAATCTAAACATATAACAGATAAAAAATTATCTTGATGTATGTGGGATTAGTAAGAAGGGTCAGAGTCTCCCCCGCTCTTAAAAAAAAAAAAAAAATCCTAAATGATGGAAGAAAATCATACTGTGAAATACTTAAGGATTGCTTTTAAGTGATAACAACCTTCATTAAGTTGGCATAAATCAATATGCACAAAAGAGATTCATTATTCCAGAAAACAGGAATAATGAAAATGGATGAAATTCTTATATTAATGATAAGCAATCATTCACTTTTACGCATGTAACTTTAGGCATCTAACTCTCTTTGCAAGCTACTTGGTGAAACTATACACACCTATCCTAATAACAATAAAAGCAGCATATTGGGAAATTCCAAGAGCACTGATATGAGAATTTTGAAAAATGAGAAAATAGTATCATCCAAAAAAGCCTTATAAAAGATAAGCAATTTAAACTACATCTTCATGAATGAGGAGTATTTGAATAAGCAGGGGTAAGGGAGGAGAACATTCCACAGTGTAGGCCCAAGATAAATAAAAGCACAGTCTCACTGAAGAACAGTGTAGAAAGCCATTTAGCTGGGTCCATGATGACAAGAAACACAAGATGAAACTGGAAAAGTGGAGTAGCTTCGACTACCAGAGATTATGGAAGTTGCAATTTATGCTTTCAATTACTGGCTTCCATTTGCTGGTCCAAATGTTGCTAGGTCAGATACATTTGGAGAGCTTATAAACACATCCATTACTGAGCCTCATCCTAGAGATTCAGAAAGGATGGAGTGAAAATTGTATCTAAGCAAACCTCTCCGGTGACTCTCAGACACAGCCAGACTTAGATGCCACTGCTCTAGGCAACATTAAGCCATTGCCTTTTTGAGAATGGAAGTGACATAAAAGCAGGCATCTAGCTAGTTTTCCCATTGGAAGCTTGAATATTAAAAAGTGGCATTTCCATTTAAAATCTTCTATTTATATTTATTCACATTATTTATGTACATGGTTCTCCAGTCACATACATCTATAAGAACCCTGAACCCATCATAATCTTACCAAAATATGTAGCAATAACTTTTATTTGGTTGTTTTGTTAAGAAAGAGCAAATCTAGCATATGGGAGGGTGAGGTCCTAATAGCAGTTAGGAGGCTGAGGTACTAGGTAATGCAGGCATGAAATGTGAAGACTCAATCCAGGATTGCAAAAGAAAGAATGAAAATGAAGAGAGAAATCAGAGCCTTTAGAATACATAATTTCTATAAGAAACCACAGAAAGTGCTGTTTGCAACTTCAGGGTAGGCAAAGATTTCTTTAATAGGAAAAAAGAGCTTGAATCTTAGAGGAAAATTTATTAAGTTGGGGCTCAACAAAATTAAAAACATCTGCTCTTTGAAAGAAACCATTAAGAAAATAAGAAGGCATGCCAAGACTGGAAGAAAATACTCAAAATACACACAGCTACCAAAAGATGATACTAAAATATATTAAAGAATGCTTAAAACTCAATAGTAATACAAACAAGTCCATTTTTAAATGAGCAAAAATATAAACTGACACTTCACAAAAAAAGATATAAAAGTGGCCAATAAGCATATAAAATGATGCTCAACATAATTAGTCATCAGAGAAATGCAAATTAAAACCACAATGTGATACCACACTATACTCCCACTAGAATGGCTAAAATAAAAAAGATCAAGGATGCAGAGCAACTGGATTGCCCACGCACAGCAAACTGGAATGTAAAAATGGTACAAATACTTCGGAAAACAGTTTGGTCATTTCTTATGAAGTAAAACACACAGTCACCATATGACTCAGCAACTGCACTCCTAGGTACTGCCCAAAAGAAATGGTGAAAAAAATCTCCAAACAAGCATTATACACATAATAGAATTTTAGCAAAAGACACAAAAGTCAGAGTTAAAGTTCAAAACATTTGAGTCTCAAAAATATAAATGAAAAAATTGATTGAAACTTTAAAAAGGAAAAAAAAAAAAGCAAGCTTGAGTTTTATCTAGGTTTAAATCCTAGCTTTATCACATACTAACCATAATCTTAGGCAAGGAAATTACCCTTACCAACTGTTCAGTTTCCTCATTTGTAAAGTGGGGAGAATAATGATTTATATACCATAAGGTTCTTGTAAGAATTCCATGAGCTAATATATATAAAAGCATGAGGATCTCTAAATGCAGCTGTTTTTATATTATTATCAATAAGCTTTTGGAATTCTTAATTATTTGCATTCAGAAGTTCAAGTATGGTCATGAATAATTGAGACGGTAAATGCATCAAAGAGGTTTTCTAAACCAGGGGTCACTAACCCCTGGGCCGCAGTCACTGGCCTGTTAGGAATCCGGCCACACAGCAGAGGGTGAAGCAGCAAGTAAGCTAAACTTCATCTACAACCACTCCCCGTAGCTCCCATTAGTGTCTGAGCTCTGCTTCATGTCAGATCAGTGGCAGCAACAGATTCTCATTGGAGGGCAAACTCTGCTGTGAACTACACATGTGAGGGATCTAGGTTGCATGCTCCCTGTAAGAATCTAATGCCTGATGATCTGAGGTAGAGGGGAGGTGGTGAAGCTAGCACTGGAAAGCAGCTGCAAATACAGATTAACCCTTTGCATTCTGATGTCCCTCATCATCAATCTAGCAAACTGCTCTGATGTCCCCTCGTAGGGGACATACGATAGTGCTGGTGATTATACAGGACAAATTTATGCAAGAGCAAATTTTTCAAAAATGTATGTTTCCTTGAAGTTTTCCATTCAAACTGCACAAGAAAGCAAATAAAGAAATGGAATATCTATACCAATCAGTTGAGAAGTGGTTTTTAGGAATCACAGTGCATCCTTCCACATCTCTGAACAATAGACTGGACAATAAAGTACATACTATTAATGTGGGAAGAAGGAAATGAGACTGCATTGTCTGCTCAAACAGAAAAACATCAGGTGGAAGACATCAAACAAATTACTATTGCACAACATGTATCAGTAATCTGCAATGCATGTTGGTGATTGTTTCACATGCTACCTCACATTAGAAAAATACAAGATATAAAACTTGAAGCTGGGCTCAGTGGCTCAGCCTGTAATCCCGCGCCTTGGGAGGCTGAGGTGAGTGGATTGCCTGAGCCCGCGGGTTCGAGACTCCCCTGGGCAAGTGAGACCTCATCTCTACAATAAATTACAAAATGAGCCAGGCATGGTAGCATGCGCCTGTAGTTCTAGCTACATGGAAGGCTGAGGCGGAAGGATCACCGGATCCCAGCAGGTCGAGGCTGCAGTGGCCGGAAGCGGCCACTGCACTCCAGTCTGGGCGACAGAGTGAGACTCCAACTCAAAAAAAAAAAAAATTCAGAACAGACCAATGAATTTTAACAGAGTATAGAAAGTGTTCTGATACAGTTTGAGATTCCATATTGCAATTAACATTATAAAAATGACTACCTGTCAAGTTTTGGTGTATTATCAAAGAAGAATATCT
>CAUYQG010299672.1:0-11034 GCA_963574415.1 Tarsius wallacei
CACCCGGGCGAGGGGGGGGGGGCCCGCCCCCGCCCCACCAACCCCACCGGGGGCCCCGTCTTCTAAAACAAAAAAAAAAAAAAAAAAAAAAAAAAAAAAAAAGGTACTATTTACATAGTTAGGGACTAGATGTAAGAAAACAACTAGACAAAACTAGCAATTGCTTCAGTTGGGTAATTTTGTCTAGTTGTTTTCTTACATTTTGTCCTTTGCCTTTTACCTTTAATAGGCTTTGAAGAGATGAGGAAATAAATCTCTTTGTAGAGCTCAGTTAAGAGAGAACTCTGGACATAGAAACATCTTTAGGAGGACAGTATCTTTCTTGTCAAGAGACACTTCTAGCCCAAATTAAACCTTTAAGGAGGAGAACAAGAGAATAAATATATTGAATTCACCCTTCTGTCCATCTCTGTTCTTGTACTTGTATTTCATATTGGCCTAACTCAGCTGGAAGACAGAGTGTACAGCATTCTGCTGATGACATGTATGCTCTTCAGCAATGCATCACAGAAAGTAAACAGAGCAGAGATCATGAGAATACATATTAAAGCAAAGTAATAATAGCTAGCACCTATAAAATAGAGCAGGTAGGTAACTACAGAGTTCTGAGGGGTTTGTTCTAATGGTGGTAATCACGTGGTTCTGTGGGTTTTCATGGAGAAGTTCTTAATTCAGTTCTTGTGAAATCCTTGAATGCAACTCATGACAAAAGATTTTCATGATGAGATATTGAGCATCAGACAGAATACACAAGGCAAAAAGGGTAGTATAATATCTTAGACTTATGATTCTCAAACTTTTGTACTATAATACATAAGCTCATTTTAAAGAAGAAATAGAGCCCCAGAAATGATTTAAATGGTTTATTTAAATATTAACTGAATCTATTCAAATACAAAACTATGTATAAATGTATTATGCTTATTGCATATGTTGTAACGTAAAATCATAAACAAAATTACTAATATTAATAAACAAAAATTAAATTAATAATATTGATGGAATTGAGGGATGTTTTGTGGAAGCAAAATTACTTTCTGTGAAATCCAAAGCATATCTAACCATTAGAAACTTTTGTGTAGATTCTGATTTTAAAACCATGGTTGGGTAATAGCTCAATTGTCTCTTTTCTTGAATTAGTTTAAGCCACTGGTGAGCCTTCACTTACAGCTTGCTGGGGTTTTTTTGTTGTTATTATCCAGCCCCCCCGCCCACTTTTAAGTATGTATCTTCTGTATCAGGGTGAACTTTATTCTTTATTCATGACAATCAAAGTAGCACTTTTTCCAGCCAATGCCACAAAGAATATAAGCATGAGCCTTTAATTACATGGTAGAAATAACACTTAGTTTGTCTTCTCTATATTACAGAATGGCTCATATTAATTCTCTTCAGGCCATTGTAAACATAAAATATATAACTGCTAATATATGCTCATATTGGTCCTATGGACTATAGTCCTATGGACTCAAGATTAAGAACTCAGGATTAAGGAGCTGTTATTGCCCCAGAGGCAATCATGGAAGTATTTAATGGATACCCAAATTTGCCTGTTATTACAACAGGATTCCTCAACTTCTAAAATCTCTAAAACGTATAGTGAAACAAATCTCCTGGAGAGTTTCCTAAAAATTTGATTTCTGAATCCACTGCTAAAGATTGCATCATTTGGCTGGGGTAGTACATTTAAGAGGGCATCCCATGTGACCTTAATGTAGAAGATTCATGCATGTATGAGACTTTAGAAAATATTGATTTAAATATTATTTTACAGCTTCTTAAAAATGCTTCAGATTTTAATTCCAAATACTGAGATTTTGATAACTGAGTGAACTTGCTTAGGATTTATTTATGGTTAGGAGTTTTTACTAGATTAACCCATTAATACAGAAACTTATTGCAACATATCTCTTAAAAATATGCCTTTTTGATAAAATACAAGGTGTTATATGCTTGCATGTATACAGTTAGAATAACTGTCAAGACTCCTATAGCTACCCATTGGGGCTTTACACATGTCACCCCTTCTAACTGTCAACTTCTTTCTCTTCCCATCAGGCATTCATTTCTTAAATGTCTACTCATTCTTTGGCCTCAGTTCAAAAGATCACTCCTCAGAAAATCTTCTCTGACATTTCAAATTAGGCAAACTCTTTTGAAAAATCCTAACTTAGCCATATGGACATTTCCTCTTCAGCACTTATTCATATCTACTCAGTAATAATCTAAAGTGACAATCAAATATGTCTGATTTTTCTCCCAGAAACACAATAGGACTGCATCTTCCCGTAACTTGAAGTTAGGTGTGGACATGTGGCTTGATTAATCAGTAGAAAGTAAGCAGAAGGGGTAGTTGTCACTTTCAAGTAGAAGCATTAAAAGTCTATATGCAACTCACTAATTTTTCTCCATCCCAGCATGCTTAGATGGTGCCTGCTAGTTTGATATGGATTACAGAATCTATATCAAAATCATATTTATCTGAAAAAAATTCTAGTTGACAAACCATCATATGTAGCATGAGTGAAAAATAAATCTTTTCATTTAAATATATCACCTGATATATTTAGATAAAAAATATAATGTAGGCTATTCTGTCTGACACATCCCAGGTATAGTTTTATGTAGATAGAACTGAACATCCAGTATTTGCCTACCATACCTGATTATGATCCCCGGGACTATCTTAATTTTCAATGAACATTATCTCGTTGATACCTAGCAAAGTACTTGTATATATTAGGAATTCATCTTAGGCAGAATAATGATATTCCAAAGACATCTACCCCCAAAATATCTCGAATCTGTGAACATGCTATCTTGTGGCAATAGGTAATTTGCAGATGGCATGAAGGTTATAAATATTAAAAGAAGGAGATCATATCAGGTTATCAAAGTGGACTTAATTTAAATTCATGAGCCCAAACAATTCAATAGCAAGAAAAAAAAAAAAAAAACAAGAGATGGGCAAAGGATATAGCATCACTCAAAAGAAGGCAAGAAAAAGGATAACAAATACATGAATGCGAAACATCACTTATCTTCAGAGAAATGTAACTTAAAAATACAATGAGATATCACCTTGTCCCTGTTAGAATGGCTAATACCAAAATGACTAAAGATAACAAGTATTGGCAAGGATATGGAAATAAAGGAATCCTTGCATGCTGTTTATGGGAGTATAAGTTAGTATAATCACTATGGAAAATAGTACAGATGACTTCATATAGTTAAAAATAAAACTATAGCTTGGCATGGTGACACACGCCTGACTACCTGGAAAGCTGAGGCGGAAGGATCGCCTGAGCCCAGCATATTGAGGCGGCGGTGGCCATAAGCATGCCGCTGTACTCCAGCCTGGGCGACAGAGTGAGACTCCAACTCAAACATAAATAAATAAATAAAAATAAAAATAGAACTACCATATGATCCAGCAATCCCAGTACTGGGCATATACCAAAATTAATGAAATCAATATGCTGAAGAAATATCTGTCCTCTCTTGCAGCATTTTTAATGATATTCAAGATGCAAAATTTACCTTAAATGTCCATCGATGGATGACTGATTAAAAAATGTGACCTATATATACACACATACACATGTATATGAAATATTATTCTTAATATTCTTAATGAAATATCATTCAGTGTTTAAAAATAAGAAAATACTTTAATCTGTGACAACATGGATGAACTTGAAGAACATTATGTTAAGTAACATAAGTCAATCACAGAAAGACAAATATTGCATGATCTCACTCATATGGAATCTAAAAACATTGTAGAATGGTATTTACCAGGAACTGAAGTGGTTACAAGGGGACTAGCGTTGGGGAAGGTCTTGGGGAGATATTGGATAAAAGATAGAAAATTCCAATTAGGAGGAATAAGTTCAAAAACCCTATTGTACAACATGGTGACTAAAGTTAACAATAATACTCTAATACTCATATATTGTATTACTGAAAGTGTTCTCACCATAAAAATAACTATATTGCTTAATACATATGTTAATTAGCTATAGTCATTCCATATACTTTAAAATATTATTTTTTTGTTTCATTTTTATTATTTTTTCCCTTCATTTTTCACTTAATTAATTAATTAATTATAAAGATGTGGTGTACAATTCAGGGTTAGGTATATAAACATTGATCATGCAGGTACCCTTATTGATGAGGTATGCCCCTCACTCCCCTAGCAGTTTCCCTCAATTGCCAGTCCCACCCCCTATCCCCTGACAGTTTTCCACTACTGTCAATCGCTCTCTTATCTCACTCATAAGGTGAACTGGAACAATTATAAAACATTATGTTATATGTCATAAATACATACAATTAAAAAATAATAAGCCAGGCACAGTGACCCACGCCTGTAATCCCAACACTTTGGGAGGCGGAGATGAGAGGATTATTTGAGTCCAGGATTTCCAAGTCAACCTGGGCAATGTGGCAAGGACTTGCCTCTACAAAAATAAAAGCAATTAACTGGGCATGGTGGCTCATGCCTGTTGTTCCAGCAACTTGGAAGGCTGAAATGGAAGGGTCGACTGAGACCAGCATGTTGAGACTGCGGTGGCTGTAAGTGTGTCACTGCACTCCAGTCTGGGCAAGTGAGTAAGACTCTAACTTAATAATAATAATAATAATAATAATAATAATATAATAACAACAACAGTAATAATAACAATAATAATAATGAGAGAGGAGATAGTCAGAAGTTGGTTAGGTAGACAGAGAGGGAGGATCTCCAGAAGACTTCACACCTGTGGGAACGTCCCCTGCACCACCCCATTATATAATTACTGGCTTAAAATGTGGTTATGAACATCCTCTCAACCCAGGATGTACTGCTGAAAGGGACTTTCTACTGCTTAAACACAGGCACAGTAACTTAACTAAATGTCCTAACATAGCATTCGCATTGAGGTTTACCTCCTCCCCGTGGGCTTTTCTGTGATACTTATGGGTAATATTCAAGATGAAGTAACCTTTGTCAAGAACCCACATGCACAGTAAAAATTGGGTTTCAGGAGGTAAGGTGTGGATGAGATATAAATGAAAGAAATGCCCCCAGAAAAGATAAAATAAAACCACAAATAAACTCTTACCATCGGGTTACACATTTCGGGTCCCCTCTCTTTTTCTGGAGAGCTTTGTTGCTTAATAAACTTCTTTCATTCATTCTTTTGGTGTCCGTATTCCTTCATCTTCTTGGTCATGCGACAAGAACCTGAGGTTGCCACTCTAAGCTGACAGTGGAGTTAAAAAACTCCAGTAACAATATCATAATAATGATAAAAATAAATTGCTGACAGTGGATCTAAAAACTCTGGTAACAAAAATCATAATAATGATAAAAAAACACACACACATGAACTCTTAAAAGTGGAAGAGGAAAATAGGAGAGTAAAAATGCATCAACGGAAGGAGGAGTCTGAGAAGTTCACAGTTTGAGAGGACCAGACTTGCCATTGTTGGTTTTGCAAATGGAAGAAGGTGATTGTTTGAGAAGGCATGTGGGAAGTGTCTAGAAGATTGTAACAACCCTCAACTGACAGAAAGAAAACCTAGACCTCCAGTTCCACAACCGTAAAGAACTGAATTCTAACACAAATCTGAATGAACAAGAAACCAGAGTCTCCCCTAGAACATTTTAAAATAAATGCAGCTTGTTAACACCTTGACTTTAGTCCAATGAGACCCATGTTGGATCATAAGACATTATATTTAAGCTGTTTTAAAATTAAAAGTTCCTGGAAATTTGTTATAGCAGCCATTGAAGCTAATACATATTTCAATAAGAATGTACTGAAAGAATAAACAATGAGAAAAAGTACCATCAGGAGCAAATGTAAATCTCTTTCTGATATGAAACTTCAGCTATGAAATAAGATCTTCCTGAATTGTTATTTTTAATAAGATTTAACTTTTCTCATCATTATATAAATATAAATTTTCATTTCCCTTCATTTAAGAGATATGAACTAGAAAGAAGTTTGTTCAAAGATTATCCTTGTTTCTTAATCAGCTCCTGACTTTTAGAACCTTGTCATAATCTACAACTACCTTTTTTACTTCTTCAGAGGGAAAGTCTTAAGTGTCTCCCTACCCAAATCTTCTAGGTTTGCCAGGTTAAAAATATTAGTCTTATTATTCCAAGTTAAGGTTGGAATTGCCCTTCTTTAAATTGTACCACAAGCCCTTGTCTGATTTCCACTCACTGTTCATAGAAACTGAGAAAGAAACACTTGCCCTACTTGGCTCACCAGCTTTCTCTAAAACTGGTCTTTGTTTCTCAGCTGGAGTCCCTCTCCATTGGCTATTATGTTAAAAGGCTACTGATTATTTCGTTCTCAGAATTTTACTCCCTGTGTATGAATGATAATACTATAAGTGACCCAAGATGATAATTTAAACAAATTTCTAAATTTTTAGTTGTTGTAATTTACTAACTTGGGCTGGCTTTTTTTCTTTTTCTTTTTTTGGTTAAGGCGGGGAAAGTAGCATACATCTATAAGTAAAATAAATGGGCATTCCTCCAAATAACTTACTGAGTTTTCAGAGAATATCAGACAACAGCAAGTATAATTGCCAAAGATTTACTAGCAAAATGTAACAAAACACAATATACATAAAACACATTTTTTTCATTTAAAAAACCCACTCACTCAATATTGTTTTCTTTTCTGACTATAACTTTATATTTACGGTTTATAAATACTGAAAAAGTAAGTACTTATTGATAATCTCAAATATTGTCAAGGTTTGAATTACTTAAAAAATATATAAATTCAAATGAAAGAGAAACACAATTAGATAAGAAAATATCTTTCAGCAAGATAATTATCTTAACTTTTGCAAAAGAACATAGTCTATGAGAAATTTCATTTTCTCAAAAGAAACTTTCAGCTTAGGATTTTTCTGGTCATCAAAATTATCTTGAATTTTTTTCTAGAGAATAAATATCCATTGTTAATACACTATTTTATTTTAGAATATGCTACTATATTTGCAAGACTTCATAAAACAACAATCTTTATTCTATGGAAAGATTCCCATATATGGTGATTTTGAAAATACTTTTGAAAGTTAATCTAGGTATGTTTTCTTTTTATTTCAAAGGAAGCTTTGTGTCATGTGAATATTTATTATCAGTGCTACATAGTCTTTCGTAAAAAGGTTGCTCTGTCCAGATGATTCTTGGTTATATAGGTCTGATCCAGGCACTACAGGATGACTAGTATCTTTTAGCATTGTTACTACAAGTCATTAGCATCTTTCTGTCCTTGTAACCAAAACAGCATGTCCCTACATAAACAAACAAAAATAACAAAACATAGCAATAACTGACACTTATTTGGTATATATTATATAATGTAATTCTGAAAATATACTGTGAAGATGAAAACTTCTGATATTATAGACAGAGAATCTGGGTAAAATAACACTATTTTTTTATTTTTTGAGTTGGAGTCCTACTCTGTTGCCCAGACTGGAGTGCAGTGGCCACTCCCGGCCACTGCAGCCTCGACCTGATGGGCGCCAGCAATCCTTCCGCCTCAGCCTTCCAAGGAGCTGGAACTACAGGCACGTGCTACCACGCCCAGCTGATTTTTTGATTTATTGTGGAGATGAGGTCTCGCCAAGTTGCCCAGGCGGGTCTCGAACCCGCGGGCTCAGGCAATTCACTCACCTCAGCCTCTCAAAGTGCTGGGATTACAGGCTGAGCCACCGAGCCCGGCCTAAAATAACACTTTAACCATGCTCACAAGATAATAAACTGTAGATTAAGTATCCCAGGTAACAGCAGGCTACCCCTTGTAGCTGGGAAGTAAACAGGGTGAACAAAGTTAACTCTTGTATTTTTAAGGAAAATTAATTAATATTATTGTGGTCTTTAAGGTGTGTATCTCATTGCAAGACTGAACAACATGCTTCATTCTCATTTTATCTGAAAAAAGTTACTTATATATTACTTTACAGAAAAAGGATTTGAACTTAGAGATCTTCTTGTTTCTATACTCATTATCTTCCTGTAAACCATATTTCACTGGAAAAGAAATCTGGATCAGTAATATTCTTTCGTTCTTTTTTTTTTTTTTTTTTTTTAGTTGGAGTCTCATTCTGTCACCCAGACTGGAGTGCAGTGGCTGTTCCCGGCCACCGCAGCCTCCACCTGCTGGGCTCTGGTGATCCTTCCACCTCAGCCTTCCAAGTAGCTGGACCTACAGGTGCGCGCTACCATGCCTGGCTAATTTTTGATTTATTGTAGAGATGCGGTCTCGCCAAGTTGCCCAGGAGGGCCTCGAACCTGGGGGCTCAGGCATTCCACTCACCTCAGCCTCCCAAAGTGCTGGGATTACAGGCTGAGCCACTGAGCGAGGCCTTTTGTTCTTAAAGTGTGGTTGAATTGTTAAGCTGTTCTTATTCAGACATTCATTAACAACTGTTTTTCAGAGCCTACTGTTTTATACCAACTACTGTGTTAGTCGAATTTGAACAAACAGTAGGAACCTGCAAATTTCTAACTCCTCAGGAATCTTACTTCTCCAAGT
Organism: Tarsius wallacei; assembly: GCA_963574415.1. NCBI lineage: Eukaryota > Metazoa > Chordata > Mammalia > Primates > Tarsiidae > Tarsius > Tarsius wallacei. The sequence continues at coordinate 8,559 of CAUYQG010299672.1, forward strand.
AGTACCCATCTTTTTTCATGTATTTTGTACTATTTTTCCTTCTAGTTCAAGGCTTAGAAATTTATTTTTCTGTATAGTACTAGATAGATAATATTTGGGGCTGTGTGGGTCCAATGGTTTTAGTTACATTCAATTCCATTGTTGAAGCCTGAATGTGTTACCATGTTCCAATAAATCTTTATTTACAAAACAAGTGGTAGGCTAGATTTGACCCAAGGGCCATAACTTGCCATCCCATGTTTTTATGTATTTCCTTTAATATACAAGTCTTTCATATATTAAGCAATCATTTTTTGTATAGCTTAACCTTCTAAATAGTCTACTATCCCCCCTTATCTTCAATATTTATAAATGGAATTATTTTACTCTTTCATTTCCTCACTGTCTTTTGAATTCTTAAATCACAAAATCATGCCTTTGCATTTATCATGACTTTATAATGCTGCTCCCTAAGATTAAACCTAATGTGCATATTTTAGTTATTACCATACTTTATATCTCCATCACAGATGACACTTTGGATCACTTCCTTTATGTCTTGGGAAAATTTTTCAAAAGATAAGTTTCTCTCATTTCACATGCTTGCCTAGAGTTTGCAATTTTCCTATCAAGAGGTGGAATCCAACTCCCTTGGCTTTAATCTAGATAGACTTGTAACCAATAGAACCCCGCAGCAGCGGCACTACATGACTTCTGGGGTTTGGTCATAAAAGGCAATAAATGGAACTTTTAAGCTGTAACATTTGCATCAGAACCTTGTACTACCAGATAAGCTGCCCCACTGTTCTAAAGCTGTCTTGCAGTACGGAATCCTAAACTTGCACTTATAAAGTGATCCCATAGAGAGCTTGAGACTAAATGAAGGAAGAAATATGTGAGAGTATCCCCCAAAAGCTGCAGCTCCAGTCAGCATGTGATCCAATTGCATCAGAAATCATTAACCAGGTTATGGACTGAATGTTGGTAACACTCCCCCAAAAATTTACATGCTGATACCCTAACCCCCCATGTGATTATATTAGGAGATAGTGTTTAGATAAGTATACAATGGTAAAGCTCCATACTGGGGTCAATGTCCTTATAACAAGAAAAAGAAAGACCAGAGCTCCCTATCTCTGCGCACACAGAAAGAAATCATGGGAACACACATTGAGAATTCAACTATCAAAAAGCCAGGAAGAGACCCTTCACTATGAATCTCAGAGTTTTGAAGGCTGGTGAATTCTAGCACCTTGATCTTGAATTCACCAGCCTTCAAAACTGTGAGGAATGAATATCAGTTGTTTAAACCACCATATCTATGGATTTTTGTTATAGTAATCTGAAAAGACAAGGATAAACCAGAATGACCAAGCCAAACTTTCCCCAAATTCTTGACACACAGATACTTTATGAAATAAGTGGGACCTAAGTAGATTGAAAAACTGCTGCAAAGCAAAAGAAACCATCAAGAGAGCAGGGAGACAGCTCACAGAATGAAAACAAAAATTGCCAACTGTATATCTGACAAAGGCCTAATATCCAGGGTCTACAAGGAACTCAAATGTGCTAAAAGGAAAAACAAAAAACAAACAAAAAAAAACCCAGCCCCATTAAAAGTGGACAAAATATATGAATAGACATTTCTCAAAAGAAGATATATGGGCAGCCAACAGACATACACAAAAAAGTGCTCAGCCTCAGTAATCATCAGAGAAACGCAAATCCAAATTACATTGAGATACCACCTAATTCTGGTAAGAATGATCATCATTAATAAAGCAAACAACAACAGATGCTGGCGAGGATGTGGAAAAAAAGGAACGTTTCTACACTTCTGGTGGGAATGCAGACTAGTGTAAACACTTTGGAAGATATTATGGCGATTTCTGAAAGAACTAGAAATTGACCTTCCATATGACCTAGCAATCCCCCTATTTGTAATATACCCAGAGGCACTCAAATTATTCTACAAAAAAAAAAAAAACCTGCACATGAATGTTTGTTGCAGATCTATTCACAATAGGAAAAACATGGAACCTACCACGCTGCCCATCGAAGCTGGACTGGATTAAAAAATATGGTAAATATATACAATGGAATATTATGCAGCCATAAAGAAGGACAAACATATGGACTTCTTAGCAACTTGGATGGATTTAGAGTCTATCTTACTTAGTGATCTATCACAGAAACAAAGAACAGTATACCATGTGTTCTCATTCATAAGCAGACCTTGAACAATTATAATACTGTAAGAAAGGGATTGGAAGTAGTGGGAAACTGCCAAGGGAGGGGAGGTGGAATTGGCAGTTGGGGGAAGCTGCCAGGGGAGTGAAGGGCACACCTCATCAACAAGGGTACCTGCATAATGAACATTTGTATACCTAATCCTGAATTGTACCCCACATTTTTAAAATTTTAAAAAGTGGGCAAAAGACATTAATAGACACTTCTCAGAGGAAGATATATGGGCAGCCAACAGACACATGAAGAA
>CAUYQG010299686.1:0-20701 GCA_963574415.1 Tarsius wallacei
AGACACTTCTCAAAAGAAGATATATGGGCAGCCAACAGACACATGAAAAAGTGCTCAGCCTCACTAATCATCAGAGAAATTATATATAATTTTTATTCTTTAAGACATACTGACATATGCTCGTAAAACAGATTTTTATGGAAAAATTGTCTCAGTGTTTATGGAAAACTTATCTTGGTTGTCCATTTCTTGAAATGCTTCAGTTTGCCAATAGTGCTCTTAAAATGCAACAATTGGACTAAACACAACACCCCTGGCAAGTTTTGAACAATACTTGAGTGAGGCTATCATCTCACTGGTTCTAAATAAAATTTCCTAATTTCACACATATTTACTGCAGGGTTTCAATGTGCCATCACTGCTCTGGGCACTGTGGCCTTAACCAGAGAGAGAGACAAAGCACTTCTCTTTCATGTAAGTTACTTTCAAGTAAGAGTAGACAGAGTAGGCAATTTCAGATAGTGATCCATACTATTGAAGCAAATAAAGTCAACTAGTGGGATGAAGAGTGAGCAGGGTGCTGTAGTATTATTCAGATAAACTCAGATGGATGAGTAGAGCCATCCACATGAAGACTCAGGAGAAAAGCATTGCAGGTAAGTGAAAACAGTAATTTTTCAATCCCCGAGGAAGAAATGAACTTACTGTGCTCCAAACTGAAGAGAAGTCCATAGTATGTAAACTAAGTAAATGGTTATATTACATATAACTTAAATTGTAGTGTTTTACAGTGGACTAGTTCAATTTCATCATGTTAGCTTTGCCAGTCAGGTTAGCTTTGTCAGTGATAGTTCCACAAACCCAAAGCGAATGGAGAGGCTATCACTCTGTAAGGAACGGCAAATGGCAATGACACTAAGAATGCTTGCAGAGGTGAGAATGAAGCAAGTATTTGGAGCTGACACACAGGGAAATGAGGCCAAATGGGTTGTCAGACATGGAGGCTGGACAAGAGTAGAAGTGCAGAAACTAAAGCTCAAGCAAGACAACTAGCCAGGGAGTGAGAGAACAGACCAAATAGACACATAACGCAGAGCCTTGGTTTATGTATTGTAAATAAATATATCTCCATGGTAAGATACATCGGAGAGCTCCTCTGTTTAAAGGTCTAGGAGCTAGGTCGAAAACTCAGTCTCTTAAGATATTATCCAACATGACTGAGCCTTCCAAATCCAATATTGCATATTGAAGAGTATGTATTCCTTTTGTATTGTCATTCAAGACATTGATTTTTTTTTAAGTGAAATTTAAATTAGCCTGGGAAAAGCTCTGCCAAAAGAATTTTGCAACTTGAAATTGAAATTGCTCAAGTTTAACAAGTTAAGGTACACTGTATTTTTAAATACTAGATTTATTTATATTAAAAGGGTATATTTGTACCAAAAAATTATCTTAAGTGTTTATGTTTTAAGAGCTCTATTAGGTATAGAAATCTAAGGGGCTCAATTTAAAACAATCAGAATTAGTCACTATCAGTGTAATTGTTACGGTTATAAAGTTAATTTAGCAGCTGAAATTAACCAATCTAGCAATGACAAAGATGATTTATATATGTAAATGTGGTATTAAAATAGATTGCCATAGCCTTTCAAACATAGTATGTCAAGCATAAAATGTTCATTCAACTTCTTTAAGAACTATTTGAACCAGCTGTAAACATTTTTCAAGTGTAAAGTGAGGGTCTATAATAGAAAGCATGAATAAAGATTTTTTTAAAGACCACTGTACCAGTTTCCTATTACTACATAACAAACTACCCAAAACTTAGTGACTTTACAAAAGATTCACTTATTTACCTCATGATTCTGCTGGGTTGTTATTTAGGTCAGGCTCACATAATCTCAGCTAGACTTGTTCACATAACTACCACCAGGTGAGAACTGGATAGGCTCAGCCTCACTCACCTGTCTAGTGACTGGCTCTGTTAGCTAGGGCAATAGGAGCAACTGAGTTACATGTCTCTCATCATCCAACAACTACCCCAGCTTTATTCAAAGCAAGTAGGAAATGCAAGAGTGAAAATGCTAACTCACAAGAATTTCTAAGGGTCAGCTTTCATTGTTTTTTCCACTCTCATTGACCGAAGAAAATCACATAGTCAAGCCCAGAAACAGTGTCAGAGGGCACTACCAAAGGCCTTGAATATAGACAGAAAAAACAAATAGGGGTCATTCTGCAATTAGTCCACCATAGTCACAACAAATAAATCCATGGTAAAAAAAAAAATCTTCACATTAAAACATGACAAGGATCTACTGCAAGAAATAACAAATCAGAGAAAGAGGTCTGAGAAAGATAATGAGAAAGAGGATTTTATGCTGCATTATGACAGAGACAGAGGCATGTTCCTCTTGTTCTCCAGTTTATTCCTAGTACACAGTCCAGTGTTTGGCTTTTGATACACAAATAAATGTTTGTTGAAAAAAATGAACTTCAATAGAAATAAATTTTCCTCTTTAAGTTCATGTATGCTAAAACATACCTTCTGTATACCATAGTGAGAAAAAAATAAGACAATATAGCAGATTTAAACATAAGCTCTGGAATCAGACTCCCTGAATTTACATCCTGACTTTTCCTCTGAATAAGTATGTTGTAATTCCTGAGCTATAAAATGATGGATAATGACAGCACCCATTTGAGGTGGTTTTAAATGGATCCCAAATTATTTGACATCACTCCCTTTAAGAGGTGGAATCTGTGACACCCACATTTTGAACACAGTGGGCTTGTTACTATTTCAGCTGGTAAGGCTGGTGGAAATAATGCTGAATGGCTTCCAAGACTTGATCATCAGTGATGCAGCTTAGCCATGATTGTTGGAACATTCACTCTTGAAGCACTAAGCCCCCACTTCAGAAATCTGACTACCCAGAGATCACCATGCTGTGAGGAAGTCAAGTGACACAAACAACCATGAGTGGGTGTTCCAGTTGGCAGTCATATTCTTGGATTCATCCTAACCCACATACCAGAAATGTGAGTGAACAAGCCATCAGATGATTCCAACTGTGGAGTTAATCTCCAACCCTTGAATCTTTCCAGCTGGGACTCCAGTCATCACGGACCCATGAAAAAACAACCCCATGAAAAAAATCCCTTTGCTCTGTCTGGATTTCTAGTGCACATAATTTATGAGCATAAGGGTGTTTGTTTTAAGCTACTCCATTTTGGGGTCATTTGTTATATAGCAAGAGTAATTATAACAAAAATGTGGAACCTGAAAGGTGCTATAATAAAGTTCCAAAACATGAGCATTGGGTTTGGGAGCAGGCGGCAGACAGAAGTCAGAAGGAACTTGTGATGGTTAATTTTATGTGCCAACTTGATTGGGTCACTGGGTGCCCAGACATTTGGTCAAACAATATTCTGGATGTGTCTGAGAGAGTGTTTCTGGATGATGCTAACAATGGAATTGGTGGACTGAGTAAGGCAGATGGCTCTCCCTAACGTGGGTGGTCTCATCCAATTAACTGAAGACCTGAATAAAACAAAAAGGCTGAGTGAGAACTCCTTCTGCCTGACAGCTTATGCTGAGAAATAGATCTTTTCCTGCCTCTGAACTCAAACTGGAAAACTGGTTCTTCTTGGGTCTTAAACCAGCTTTTGGATCGAATTTACACCATCGCCTTTCCTTGTTCCCTAGATTGCCAGCTGCAGATTTGGGACTTCTCAGCATCCATGCCTCCATAATGAACCAATTCCTCATAATAAATTACACACATACACAGTGTGTGTGCGTGTGTGTGTGCGTGTGTGTGTGTGTGTGTGTGTAATTTTTCTGGAGAACTCTGACTAACACAGACCTTGAGAATATATTGTTATCAGTGGCTGAACAAAAGAATGACCATTGTTAATGGCAGAAAATTTGGCAACACTCTCATTCATAATGGATCAAATAGCTAAGGGAATTTTTAGGCTGCATATAAGATACCAACAGAGAGAAATTGAAAATAAGTTCAGGTTTTGATTAAATTTTAGAGAAAACACAAAGAAGTCTGAAATTTCTGGGTTTAAAAATAAAACTATTACACCTTTCCCAATCTTTTCCTGCAGAATAGTCTCAAATTAGGAAATTAGGAAAATGCCTCAGGGCAAATATCAAATCCTGATTTATTTCAGGTAAACATCTTAGGTTTAAGATGATGTCCAAGGATTGGCAATATAACCCTTTAGTCAAATCTTAGGAAAACTGGAAGTGATATTCCATAAACTCTCTCAAAGAGACAAATGCCCTCAAAGGTTCTTAAGAGCATGGCCTCTTCTGTTAAACAATATGGATTCTGAGAATCATAAGGGCCTTTAGTTCAGCTGCCTCACAGGAAGCCAAAGTACAAAAGAGTTTATTTCAAAGAGACTTTGTGCATGACTTTTGTCTAAAAAAGTGGATTATAAATTAATATACAAGAAGCCCATAGAATGTTTAAAATATTGATCAGCTTGCACTGAATTGGACAGAGTCAGCCAATGTAAGATACATTTTGACCTGCCACGATCTTGAGCAGAAAACAAGAGAGCTTCTTATTTGATTTACAGTTCATATTTTATAAAAAAAAAATAGTAAAATATAGAGAAACCAAGATCCTCAGAAAATTGTTTTGGAGTATTAGAAATAGACCTTTGTCAAGAAATTAATATGGAAACAAAAAAGAGCATGAACAGTCAAAGCAATCCTCAGCAAAAGGAACAAAGCAAGAGGTATCACACTTCCAGTCTTTAAACTTTATTGCAAGGCTATAGTAACCAAGATGGCATGGTACTGGCACAGGATTAGGTGCATAGACCAATGGAAGAGGACAAAGATTTTGAAAATAAAAACACAATGTTTCAACCAACTCATCTTTGATAAAGCCACCAATAACAATCACTGGGGAAAGGAGACCATATTTAGCAAGTGGTGCTAGGAAAACTGGCTGACCACATGCATAAGAATGAAATTGGACACCTACATATCACCATATACAAAAATCAACTCAAAATGAACCAAAGACCTAAAAGTAAAACCTCAAACTATAATAATCCTAGAAGAAAACGTAGGGAACATCCTTATGCACATCCAAGTAGGTAATGAATTATTGATTAAGTCCCCAAAAGTGAATGCCATAAAAGCAAAGATAGACCAGTGGGACCTCATCAAATTGAAAAGCTTTTGCACAACAAAATAAACCATTAAGAGAGTAAAGAGACAACCCACAGAATGGAAAAAATTTTGTAAATTATACATCTGACAAAGGCCAAACATTTAGGATACACAAAGAACTCAAACGAGCTGAAAGGAATAAAATCTAACAACCCCATGAAAAAGTGGGTAAATGACATGAACAGACATTTCACAAAATAGGACATACAAGCAGTCAATAGACACATGAAAAAATGCTCAGCCTCACTAATCATCAGAGAAATGCAAATAACAACTACAGGGAGAAGTCACCTAATTCCAGTAAGAATGACCATCAATAAGTCAAAAAACACAGGTGCTATGGTTGTGGAGAAAAGGGAATACTTCCACACTGTTGGTAGGAGGACAAACTAGTTCAGCTTTTATGGAAAACAGTGTGGCAATTCCTAAAAGAACTAAAAATTGACCTTCCATATAATCCAGAAATCCCTCCCCTGGAAACATACCTGGAGGAATATAAATTGCTTTTCCAAAAGACACCTGCACATGCATGTTTATTTTCACACTATTTACAATAGCAAACACATAGACCCAACCCTACTGCCCATAGAAATTGGACTGGACAAAGAAAATGTGGTACATATACATGATGGAGTATTATACAGCCATAAAAAAGCCTTTGTTTGATGTCAACAAGGGATGTGACCATCTCCCTACAGGTACCTTAACTTGTGAAAATCCTGAGCAAAATAGCCCTTAACATGGATGACTAAGCATTGTCTACTAATCAGGTTTTCTTATTTCCTCACATTCGTCATTTATACATTCCTAGAAAACAGCATTAACCGATAATTTCCCTAATTGACTTGCTAAATAAGTGTGCTATGAAGGTAAAAGGTAGCTTTTATCTAATCCTGACACTACTACTAATAGGACTGCTTCCTATTTGCCATCACCTATAGTGTTAACCAATTCACATAAAGAAGCTCCCAATTATCTCATATTCTGTTTTCTTAATTTAAATACAGTGCAGTGACTATTTCTTAAGTATTTATACTCTCCAAAAGTTATTTCATTGACGTTGTAAACATTGATATCCCCAAAAAGTATTTGAAAAAAAAATTTTTTTTCACAAGGTGATTCATGTTCAATTGAACCAGGCCAATATCTCACGTAAGTGCTGAAGGTTCAACAATATAATCAATTCATCACTGTGCAGTTGAGGACCATTTTAAGTGCTATTTAGCACAGTGTTATTTTAAGAAAAGCTTATGATTTAGCAAAAGAAAAAAACTCTTTTTCTAAGGACTCAAATATTCATAAAATAATCTTACGCCTATAAGCTTTCAACAAATTTTTCCTTTCAGAATCATTGGCTATTTTACATTTTCATAGCATGGTCTGTTCTTTATAAAACCCAAAGAATTGGTAAAATAAAAGGCAATCAAGGACATTACTACCATAAAAGTTAAGAAAAGGAAAAATAATTATCAAAATAACAGAAATTTACAATACTCAAAAGTCCATGAAACACTGAAAAAATTAGCATAAATAAAGAACACTCGGCAATAGGGCATATGTGTAAGCAATAAAAGTAAAAGATAGTATATATTTCTCTACAAATTCTTGACTCTAGAAAATTCTTGATTCAGCCATTGTAAGATTGAAGTCAAGTCAGCATGGAAAAACCATAAGGTTAGATTTCACTTATCTAAGGCAAACAAACACAGTATGATCAAGTAGCGGTCAGAATGTTGATAAATTTCAGATAGCAATGAGTTAGTTTATTATTATCATTAATTTTATCATCATTATGATAAAAGGCACTGTTAGGGCACCATACAACCTTAAGTATTTTTTCACCACAATGGAAGGTATTAGTTAAGTAGTCATAGTCACTAAGAATAAAATATGTTGATGAAAAATTAGTTAATATAAGGAATTTATTCTTTAGCACTTTTATCAAGCACTTAGTGGTGTGTATTTTGCCCCAGTTAATATTCCTAGAACCTGAGAGATATTAACTCACTTGAATTCTCATAAAAATATGAGGAAGTCCTCATATTTTTCACTATTTTACATAAGCGGAAGCTGAGGCCCCAGGATGTTATCTCTCCAAAGTCCCAAAACTAGACAGTGGCAAAGCCCAGATTTGAACCCAATCCATCTTCCTCAAGACTCATGCCTTGAATCACTTCACTCTACATTGCCTCTCAACATAGACAGTAACATAACATGTAAGAAAGTTCTCTTAATTCTAAAACATGAAGTTTATCTTATATTCTCGTTGAGCCACAGCAGAAAGACTAAGACAGATGGTAACACTGACCATCAAAGATGAATGCTTCACTGTCTATTTGGCCAAGTGTGTGCAGAAATCACTTCTAAAACTTACGTGGACTTTAGTAGTAGTTTCATAGTAAATGACCATACAGAAAGTAGTTTTAGGTTGAAATAAAGCGTATTGCTATATTTGAATTTTTAAAGGTTTGTAAAATTTGTTATAATAAATTTCTAAGATACTTAAAAGTTTATGATAATTAATTTCAGATAAAATTGGAAAATAAAACCATGTCACAGATCTGTCTCTACAACTTAAGCATACAATTTTCAGTTACTAAGCATTCACAGCCACACAACACTGTATGGAACTTGTCTGGAAATAAACCTGTTTAGGTTTACAGGTAGGAATAATTACCATCTGCAAAGAATCTGGCCATATGTGAAACATAAAGCTGGTGCCTCACTTAACAAATGTTTTACTCTGTATGTCACACATGACCTTCATTTTCTGTGCCCTATAGCATTGCGTGTCCAATGGTTTCCTGGTGCCATAACTTTTCTTTTCCCCAAGAAGTTCCCTTTTATTCATGTTAGCATCACAAATACAAATCCTAAGAATGCAACGTGTTGCTCTATATCAGAAAACGTGCACCCTTTGGTAGCAACTGGGTGAAGAGAGCCCCCTGCCATTGCCCACCTTGCTTTTGTTATCCAGATTTGCGAGATTTGATGAATGGGATAATCAAGGTGAAACATGACAGGCTGAAAGCCAAAAGTCAGATTTCCATACCGAGGAGCAACGTGTCTTTTCCTTGTCTCCTTTTCACCCTTTTAAGAGCAAAGTCCTATCACCAGTTCTACCCTTGTGTCGTGCCTCTTTCAATTATTTAACAGGGTTGCAGAGACAAGGAAGAGAATGAGTATCGAATAGATGTCATTTCTCATCCTCACCTGGAGGTTATGAAGGCTGCTGCAAGTGGCTCGAGGTGATATTTCGGGAATGAGTTGAAGAATGCAAGGCTCAGTCTGTGATCTTCCCTTTTCAGTGGTACCTCACATTGAGGGGTTCTAAATTCATGCTGGCATTGTCAGTGCTCTCTTTGTGCTGCAAAGAATTGAGTTAAATGCTGGCTAATCAGAGCGCTCTAAAATTCCTGCATAATAAAACATGCCTAACTACACCTGCTCTTCCCAAGCTCCAAGACTCTTCCACATCAAGTTTTTGTTCAACAAACCACATGAAGTCTTATTTATCAGCCATGAATCCATAATAACATTTTTTAAAAGTTGCAAACCGTGGAGGAGTTTTAGCAATCTACCTCTCTAATTGAGGCCACAATTTAAAAAATACTGACCAAGGTGTGTCAGTAATTACTAATTGTTTTCATTTAATAGTCAATAAAATGTGTTATTCAGTCTTACTTATTAATGCAATTACCCACAACATCTGTTTTAAACAAGAAAAAATAATGTGAATTATGCTAATTTCATTGCTGAAAGCAAATAATAATATGGAAATTTCCTAGTTTTCATTATATGAAAGTATTTGAACACTATTAGCATACTCAGTAGAATTCAATCTAAGCACATGGGACTCTAATACTCAATTTAGACTCAGGAGAGTAGTTGGAAGTGCTTTTCTGGGGAAATGAAAAAAGAATTAGCCTTTCTACCCCCTGGCATTCTCTCTGTAGTGTCAGGCTCACACCTGCTAAAGATGAATTTCATTTGGTTAATACAGAGCATTAACCTGTGTGCTCTGGGTAAATGTGCTCTCGGCACAGGTTATTCATAAATTAATGTTTGTGATTGCTTTACCCAGATTCCAGTTCTTTCCTGTCTCAGAAGTCAGTGGCTGCACAGGTAACAGAGTAGGAAAGTACTGCAGTTGCACTTTGGCAAAGCATCGTTTATTTATAAATGACATAACACTCCACCAAAAATATGGCTTCAACAATAAGCACATCTATTTAATTACTTAATTGGAAAGGAGTTTGGTATTTACAAGAGTTGGTTTCAAAGAAGGATTGGTCACTAGCCCAACAAATATTAGCAGTTTGGGGTAATATTTTTTTCTCTTTTTCTATCCTTCCTAAGTTCAAGTCAGCTTCAACACAGGAGCACCCGTGGTGCCCTTGAAGCTCTAACCTGTTCCCTCACAATGTCCTTTATGTCCTTATACAAACCATCCATAAAAAGAGAGCATATCGATTCCAAAAGTTTCGAGGAACAAAAATTCCTCTCTTCCCAAAATAGCCCATGAAAGGCTTTCTGTGCGCCATTGGTCCTAATGGAGTGATAGATCCATTCTTGAACCAGTTACCATGACAGAATGTTGCGATTTGCAGATTGCTTCAAGCCAATGAAGGCCTATCCCAAATCCTATGACTAAGAATAGGAAGGGTTGGCTCTCTGAACACTGCACCAGAAGGAAAAATGGATGACGCCCAGTAATCATGATAAATGCCCAGGAGAAGTGAGTCTTCACTACTTAATCCTGTCCTGCCTGAAATAAATATGCCTTTGGAGACAGATAAGGCCTTTGTATGCCCAGAGTGGAGTATGACCACATGATTATGCTAAGGAAGTAATAGAAAAAAATAAAAACTTCTTTTTGAAATAAGAGCGAGTTTAAATGTACTTTTTTTCAAGGGGGCAAGTTTGAGAGTTTAAATGAGCTATTTACTTAAGGTTAAAAGGGCTTGGTGAAGCCAGGACTTCATTTCGGATATTCTGAATTCTGAGTTGCATTCCACTATCCTCCCTATTAAACTATTTTGCCTATTATAATTTAATTTTATCATATTTTCTAAATTTTAATAAAATAAAATAAATGTGTCTATAACTTTACATTCCATCTGAACTTATGAGTCATGGGCAGACACTGTAACAAGAAATCAAACTCCCCACTTACAGGTTAGCAGCTTTGAGAGTTATACTATTTTGGGATTATAGTTTGGTGCCTCAAAAAAAAAAAAAAATCACTAAATGCAGTAGTAACAGAAAGAGCAGTAGACTATCAGTCAAAAGGTCTGTTTTTGTCCCAAATTTACCACAAACTAGTTGTGTGACATTGGCAATCTCTTTATTTCCTCCAGGCTTCAAAGGCGGAAAGTAAGATAAATAATTTTTAAAGGACTTTCTGATTCTGGGATCCTTTGTTCTACCAATTTTGCTTAAAGAATGTGAAAAGGTTAAGGTACCTTTGTTACCCAGTTCAATGCCTCTATGTCATACCTGAATTTCTGCCCTAGTCAAAGCCAACTTTTCTTTAAGAAAAAGAAAGGCCTTCTGACGGAAGTTCCCCTCTTGACCAGACCAGCTAAACTGGTGGGATCAAAGATGGCAGCTCACCTGACCTCTGAGGAACCTCCAACCTCATTATCATCTAATTTCCATGCTAAATGACATTCAGTACCATGACAGTTGACAATCACCATGATGACAACCAGAAGAAACCATAAAAGGAAAAAAGGCAGGCAGTACTCTGGTTCTGAGAAGTCTATCACCCATTGCCAGAAAAGACATGAATATTCTTTCCTTCACTTTTAATGTCCAACCCATTCATTAAAGAAGCCCTATATTTTAATCTCCTTACCTCCCACCTGGTGAGAAGTTGATTGCTAACCATGTTCCCACTTTTCCATACTTGGCCATAGAATAAAAGCCTACAGTGATTGAATCCCACTTTTGGTTTCATATATTGACTTTAGCACACTGGGGAGGAAGAACCCCATTATTTGATTTTATCATATTTTCTAAATTTTAATAAAATAAACGTGTCTATAACTTTATATTCCATCTTTTAAGCCAATTTTTGCTAGTAACACCTAACTGTAAAGAAAAGACATAGGATTTGAACCCCAAATGGCCTGAATACTAATCTCAGTTCTGGCCTTGAGATTAAATGTTTTTCTACCTTTTTTATTTTTAACTTGAAAAATGAGAATGAATAAATCTGTAATTTATCCATTATGCTTTAAATGAAAAAATATACCAGGAGAGACCCCCCCAAAACCTGCAATTTATTTATAAAAAATTGTGAATTTATTCTTACATGTTTAAATTTCAGTTACCTTCAAAATATTCTCTATTCTATACAATACATCTATCAAAATGCTTTTTCTACTACTCAAGTTTTTGAACTCGTCAATTTTGCTGCCTTTTACTGCTCTTGCAGGTTTTTTGTTTCACGTCTTCCTCATTGGCAAATTATTCCCCTTTGAGGACATTTTTCATCCAGTAAAACAAAAAGTAGTTCCAGGCGAGACTGGGTGAATATGAAGGATGAGGCATAGAAGTCATGCCGTTTTAGGTCAAAAATTGCTGAACTCTCAGCACAGTCTGGGCAGGTGTGCTCGTATATCATCCATCATGAAATGGGCAAATGCTTTGAAAGAATCTCCAAAAAAAAACCACTGAAGCTGAATGTAGACTCTCTCAACAATGCTGGCTGGTACATTGATGCAGATGCGTTCCTAGAACACTTACCTAGTGAGGGATGCCTGTACTACCAGAGGCCTGCCCTCCAAAAGATAATTCCAGTTTTTTTGGGTCCTCCTTCATGTATGAACATCATATTTTTTCCAGATCACTGGAATTCATGAAGAGGTTCTCCAGCAAGAGATCTGTAGCTAGTTTGAGAAAGAAAAGATGGCCATGGGCTACTGTCAGAAAGGCAAGTAGAGGATCTTGAAAGAAATATCCTAAGACAAAGAAAGGGAAGCTAAACATTCTTTTTGAAAATAAATAAATAAATAATGGAAGCTGTAAAGGAAGATGCACATATAAATCAAAGGGTTTTGGTTTTTGTTTTCTTACCCTAAATTCTTCTAAAGCACGTTAGTCACTCACAATCAGCTTGAGGGGAGGAAGATTAGAAGAAAAGGACTCGGGCCTCCTTTACCTTCCTAGGTAATTCTCATCGTGTGAGGCATCTGAGCTTGAGGGTGAGAAAGAATGTAGCAACACGTGGTGCACATGGCAGCGGCAGCCTTGGCACCATCCCTAGTGTATCCCTGCAGCTAAAACAGTGATTCTTACAGGCGTTTGCTTACAAATTCCAGAGGATTACAAGAAATATGTGCTAGAGGCTAACTAAATACTGGAATTTATACAATTATTATAATTTACAGATCTAGAGTAGGAAATTAAGTTACCCCTAGAGAGCTAAGAATTTGATTAATAAAATTCACTGTCCTTATAAGAGACAGATGTCTTCTAGGCCCAAATCTCTAATGCAAATTAATTACAGTGTAATAAGTGGTGTTAACATGTCTAAAAAGAAAGGAAAGAATGGATTAATAGAAGCAAAGTGGCCCATTTAGAAAAGTAGGCAAATGAGATTTAAAGAGACTAAACTGTCAGATTCTGGCACTCAGTCAGAAAAAAAGAAACCCAGAACTATGGGTCTCTTCAGAGAAGTGTCTTCTCCCATGGCTTTCCCCAAATTGTCGTTTTCTCAAAGTGTGGGAGAATTATTTACCACCCAAACCATTTTATTTCCTTTATCCATTCTAGGCCATGTTACTAAGGAGAGAATAATTACTAATTTCCTTTCAGAATGCTGGGGCTTGCATTCAAGTATCCAAACACACACACACACACACACAAACACACACACACACACACACAAACACACCCCACCACAGAATCTCAAAATATAAATTAATACATTTGACCAACTGCATTAAATTAAATCTTCTGTAATTTTAGAGCGAACTAACATCTCTTCACTCATAAGAGACTAAAGTGAGTGTGGTAATCACTCCTGTTGTGCTAATGAAATGTTGTGCCTAGAATGCAAGGCTGTGGCACTCTTTTAACTGTCCCACGAACCTTCAAAGCTGGTGCCTCTGGAGGATAAACCTGCATTCTTCCCCTAACAATTAATATTAATTATATCTACACTGGATATAATGTTATTTTGTTTTTTGTCCTTCCAGGGTTATTAATCAAATGGATAGTTATAATATTATGCCATGCTAAATGTCAAAACCATATTTATTATAAAACTTAGAGTTGGAATTATTATTTTTGTAAATCTTAAGGTGTTATTTTTCACAGCCTAAGTCTTCTGGATTGTAACAATAGTTGATAAATCATTTTCCAATTTTTTTCTTTATATGGTTTTTAAAAATGTGACATCAAGTTAATACATTAGTTTAGTCCAGTCTCCAAGTTTCTAATTTTAATTTCGCAAATTCTTAATTCTGAAATTAGATCATTTGAGTAATGTACATATACATTCTTTAGATAACTTTAAAATAAGAAAAAAATTAAGAAAAACTTAATGAAGAATGTTTCTCATTTCTTCAACAATCAGAAATTGTCTATATGTATACAAGATGTTTTACCTTCCTTTAGAGAGCATCACCACTTGAAATTACAGAAATCACTGTACTGTACTTCTTGCTTTCCAGCACACAGGACTTGGGTTATTTAATTTATCCATATTAAATGTCATTCATAACTATTTGAGACTATTGATTTAGTTTATCAAAATAAGCAGTTCGATGGCCTATAAAATTTGATAATATTTTAAACACACTTTTAAAGAGAAACGTTTAACGTCATTCTATAGAAAACCAAAAGCATTTGATATCTCAAAATTGTTTCTGAACTTTTCTGATACTCAGAACTGTATCTCTTTTTCAAATAAAATATGTGGGCTCACAATATTTTTTCTTTCTCTCATAATTAACCTAATTTTTCATTAAAGTGTTTTTGCTTCTGAAAGAAACATAGCCGTTAATATATAAATACTTCAGGAGATTTATGAAGACATTTAAAAATGTAGATTAATACCAATATCTGAATAAGCGTTATGCCTATTTTCACTTGTCGAATAGTTTTATTATTCTTTCTAACATGGGAACAAATTGTTTTTCAAAAATCATGCAAGCCATTCCAGTTTCATGCCAAGCAGAAATCAACAGCAAGAGACTTCTGGTGAAGACCTGGTATTGAAGCAGTGTTTTCTTTTTCAAATATTGTACAGATGCTGATCATTACAGATACCCCCCAAAATTGCCACCCAATATATTCATGTGACATTTTATTCAAAGTTATCTGAAACTTATCCAAAGATCTACACTATGAGTAAGCAAAAAAAAAAAGTAAATTTTATGAGTCTTGCTTTTGGCATTTCCATATCTATTTTCAGAATTGATCAATGTCCTCCACTCTCTCATGCCAATAAACTTAAGAGATAGCATTTTGATAGTCTAATAACGGCATTACCAAGTCAAAGCAAAGAGACACATTATGGAGCATATTTCCAATTAATACAGAACTGATTAAATTTCTTTACAAAAGTGTTGCATTCTCAGAAACTCCAGAAACACCTGATTTGTTTATTATGGGCTAATAAAAAGTATCTCTTGCACTAAATTAGTCAGAAAAAAATCTCCTGAAGCTTTCTACAAACTCTAGCACAATCAAGAACTCATTACTCTTGAATGACGTTTTCAAAACCAGTTCAAATATAGTTGAAAGAGGCTGTAAATGTCTTTTTTTCATTTGAAGATGCGTTCAAGTTTATTATTCTTTCTTTCCAACATTGTTTGACACTCCACTCCCATTTCCTTTATTTGTTTCATTTTGCTTTTGTTGGCTGTACACTCTGTCCCCAGTATCTACCCATTCTTGAGAAAAAATGGTTAACATACAGAGCTGGAGGTGACGGAAGCTCACCTTCTACAAAGCTAAGCAGGCCTGAGAAATAGACAATAGTTATGTGAACGAGACAAGAGAATTACAGTACAGGGGAACACAAGGGCATTTATGATACTTTCACCCAATATCCCTGACTTTGCCCAATCCTGTTCTTTAAAATTTGAAATAAGTTTCCAGCATCTGATCTTTCAGGACCTATAAATTAAAACAACAGGTGCTAAACTTCACTGAAAAAAAACCCCTAAATGTAATAAATTTAACATAGAGCCCATGGTAAGCTTCAAATAATGCTTTTTCCATGAGGAACAAATACAAATGAACAGATATCAAACAAAAGTCATACACACGCATGCACTACCAATGACTGGAAAGCAATACATCCTCTGAGGTGCTAATTCATGTTATGCATTCAGAGTCACAGCTTTCACACTCTTGGCTTCTCTATTGCTCTGTTAAGAAAATTATTTTCAAACATTGTAGCTTAATGGACAGTGAGCAAAATTAGCAAGCATCCACAATTCCACTGTCTGAGAATGGACAACTGCATTGTCCACAACCAACCCACGACAGCCAGGCTATACCCATGAGCCATCAAAGTCAAAAGTGACTCTGAAGATTATTTGGATAAAGAGGCAAGGAACAAGCGTCAAGGGGCAAGTGTCCTTAAGAACTTGGTTCTTTTCTTCATTCAGAAAGTGGAAGTTAAGTGTACCATGTCCCTGTCAGTTACAAAGAATTCTCTTCCAGCCTAGTGTTCCCCGCTGAGCACTGAAATCCAGTTGCTCTGAAGTCCTAGCCACATCCCTGGTGCAGAGAACAGCACAGGGGCTTGGCTCGCTGATGTTACTAGATCAAACCTCCTCTTACCTCGACTTCCTTGTTCTTCTCTTTGTTCCTGCCCATTGAACTTCTCCCATTGCTGGCAGTCTCCCGTGCAGGGATTACGGAAATCTGGTGGAGGGGCATATTGGCAGAGCTGCAGGTGGCCAGTCCCTGATTGGACGCCTTATCTCTTCACTCGCCCTGAGTAGCCCACCTGCACAATTGTTCATATCCTTGCTTTGCCAAGCTCAGGTCTAAACAAAAAGGGGAAAAATTGTGTTTGAGACACTGTGCAGCAGAGGCCGGGGTCTTCTGGTCAAAATGTCAAACACACTGAAAGGGAGTTTAAAAGAAATGCAAAAGCAAATAATCCAGGGAGCATTGCATTCTCCAAAGCACGATTTACTGCAAGTCATAACTGCACTGCTTTGTCACTGGAGCACCCCCTCTCCCCTAAGAGCATTGTGGGAGACAATTCAATTTCTATGGTACCTAATAACTGTCATGGAAACCAAGGAAACCTAGGTCTCACAGGCCCTTATTAGCAACTGCTTCCTTTAATGGCACAGACTCCCACATTTGCAGCGGCTGCCACTTCTGCTTTCGTTTCTCCACTGATTCCCCAAGAGTCCACTAAGCACCCAGAGACACTGCATCTTGCTGACTAGGTAAATAAGCAGACGGCTGAAAAGCTTAGTGTCCTATTTGGAGCCAAATCTCTTCCTTGAAAAGCACGGCTAGCTGGCTGTGTCCTTCACACATCTACAATAATCTGCTTAGGTCAAAGGATCTGCCTTGAAGTGAAGAGCATCAAATGAAGTGTTGGGAGAGAGAAAGAAAGAGATAGAGATAGAGATAGGGAGAGAGGGAGAGAGAACTGAGCCCAGGAGCAATGGCAAGGTCCTTCTTTGGCTGGTTATAAAGAGGGCTAACTGTTCGCTGCACCTTTCTTACTAAGACATCAGCAACAGGAGTCAGAAAGCATCAGTCATTCTGAAACATAGAGCTCCCAGTGCTCATTTTAGGTTGACTGCGTCTTCTGTGCTCCCTGAAATATTTTTGCCAGAATCAGCAATAGTTTCTCCTTGCTTTTCCAGGAAGGAAACAGACTCTGCTAAGGACTTTACTGTCCTTTTCATAGCTATACTATGTGGAGGAAATACATGGCTAATTAGAATTTCTGCTTTTTAAATTTAAAAAATCCCTTTTAAAACATTATAATCTCTCAGTGAAGTGATTCCTTAAAATATGTTAACTTTGTAAAGATTGTTTTCCCCCCATGATCGTTTCCTTTTTGTTAGGGTATTTGGCATTCTGTCTTTAAAAGGACAGAAATTGTCTCTGAAAGGACAGAATTTATTTCCTCACCTTTACAAATGCATTTTATATTTTCTGAACATTGTGAGATCAGATTTCCCACTGTCTTTTGTGTTTGTTCATCCCAAAAGAAGCACAATTCAGAAAATCTCATGTTGTTTTTATATATCCTCAGTTATTGTTGACAAACTAGAATCTGTCCTTGATCACAAACATCTTCAAAGTAGTTTCTAATTGCAATTCATCTCTAACTATCTTCATATTCCACAGTAATGTCATTCCAATATGACATTTTAATTTGTTTAAACTCAGGATAGAGATAATATGTAAAAAAAAATGGTATTCTTCTCAGCAATAAAGTTAAAAACAATCGATGTAAAGATTGTTGAAAACATTTTCAATTCAAATATCTGCACTGAAATAAATCTTTCAATGTAGTTTCATGTTTGGTCAAATTGCGTGTTCCTTTCAGACTAAATTAGCCACCTTCACATTGGTCTCACCCTTCCCTACCACCCATCAGGCTCATCTGAGAAGATTTTTATAAAGCATGCATAGCTAAGATGTACTTTACCACAGATTCTGTTTCAGCAGGGTTATGGTAGAGACTTGAAATGGACAGTTTTTTATAAGAAAATTACAGAAAATTTTTATGCAAACCAATTTAGATGATCACTACAGAATATTGCTAAAATAACTTCTGCACAAAAGCTAAAATTTATATAAAGCAAAATAGCTTGCTTTAGAATAGTGAAAACAAATAGTTAGGTGGCCCAAAAGCTGGCACTTGTTCATCATCATTCTTAGCTTACAAAATATATTTGTGACATATGGGAGCCTGAATAAAGAGACTGAGATGCTTTCTCCAAAGATGCCACATCCATAGATAAATCAATAATGTCTAAACTCTGCTATAGCTTAAGGATCACATCTGTGTCATGCAAGTATGAGAGGGACATCTTCTTGCTTTAATAATAACCTTTAACCCCTCTATCTAGAAAGACTATCTCAATAAAGGGAATGTTGAAATAGACATCCTGTAAATCTAATAGTGTGTGACAAATACTAAAATGTAAGTTATGAACCTCTTTAGAAAAGTAATATTGTCAGTACTTACATCCATGGAAAGTTCCTTGAAAAGCCAAGGCAGCTTTCCAGATAAATTTAGACTTCAGTACTTTTGCCTAAAATATTCATTAAAGTTACAGAAAGAAGATTTTTAGCTTGACTTAGCTAAATGACTGTCTTAATCCTTTACCTCATTATGCATGTGAGTTTATCCTTTGTTTACTATGAGATTTCTGAAAAATCAGATTTGAATTTTAAGTTAATTTGATTTATGTGCTTGAGTTATTCCAATTACCTTTCTTTTATCCTAGAATTTAAAATACAAATTAAATTTCTAGAAATTTATTTCTTAGAGTATTTTATACACTAAACAAGAGGAGGCTTGTTGTACCTTTTAAAGTAAATGTTTTAGAAACAACTTAAGAAAAATGAATAACCATTATTATTAATAAACATTTATCTAGTGTTGTATTAGGAATTACCACAAATTGAGCTTTTGAAATTTCCAATTTGTATCGAGGAGAAAACATACTTGTAACACTTTGTTTGTCCTAATACTTTGCTGCCTTGGAATACTAAAGTGCACATCCACTGGCATTAGTGACTTGCACTCATCTAACACCTTTCCTCAAGCAGCTTCCACAGTGCTTTGCCAACTAGAAGTCTCTGGGGGTGACTCATTATGTAATAATCCCAAACTAAGAAAACTATTGCCAAATGCACTTCTCCTAGGGGAGCCTGGCCCACCTGGTGAAGTTAAGCCCTATGCAGTAATGGGAGCCATGCACTCTGCACCTGAGAACTCAGGCACAGGCCACACTGCGGAGAACTGTGGGCTCAGAAATCATTCCACCAATTTGTGTCTACATACACAATCACATTACATGAGCCAGACTTCTACACTTGATTTTTGTGGAAACTGTGGAGTGTAATTATTGTTGAAAGTATCCTGTAATGTTCACATTCCACTAAATACTTATTCCGTATACATGTGTAAACTATATTTGTTTTGCTTACACATTCTGGTTTCAACCCTCTGCCTCTGGGAACAATTCCTCAATTCCTGCCTCTGGCTTCTAGGTTTGACACTTGCAATTATT
Organism: Tarsius wallacei; assembly: GCA_963574415.1. Lineage (NCBI taxonomy): Eukaryota > Metazoa > Chordata > Mammalia > Primates > Tarsiidae > Tarsius > Tarsius wallacei. The sequence goes on from CAUYQG010299686.1 coordinate 19,387, forward strand.
AATGCTAATACTAAGACTTCAATTTTCTCCAAGATATTCTGAATTGGTGCTGTTCCTTGTTCTTAGTGGCCCAGGTTGTTTCTAGTTTAAAAGGAAAACAAAATAAGATCTACATCTGATCTGGTACCATAAGACACATCTCAAACTTTGCCAGCTTCAACCAAAAAATGGGTCTCTAAGGGATTTATTTTTATTGCACTTAATCAAAACAGGCTGGGCTCTGTGGCTCAGCATGTAAGCCCAGCACTTTGTGAGGCCGAAGCAGGTGGATTGCCTGAGTCTGCCATTTCAAGATCAGCCTGGGCAACTTGGCAAGAACTCGTTTCTACAATAAATCATAATTAGCCAGGCATGGTAGTGCACGCCTGTAATTCCGGCTACTTGGAAGGCTGAGGTGGAAGGCTCCCCAGAGGCCAGCAGGTCAATGCTGGGGTGGCCATGAGTATGTCACTGCACTCCAACCTGGGCAACAGAGTGAGACTCCAACTCAAAAAAAAAAAAAAAATCAAGAAAACAAACACAGTGTTAGGCAAAGACAAGGAACCAAGTAAACATCTGCCAGCACATTAAATGGACAGATGGATAATTTAATTCTATAAACATTTATTGAGCATCTTCTGTGTTTTGTGAATCATGCTAGGAATTAACAGGCAAGAGTTAATATATAAAATTAAGAAGTACAATATCTGTAGTCAAGGACTTTGCTGTGTCATTAGGGAAACAGGACTTTACAGAGGTAAGTCAGTGTGAAAAATACACAGCATATTACAATTAATATCTGAAAAATAATATAGAATACTGAAGGTAGATGTCAAAGAAGGTTTTAACATCAAGAAATCACAGAAGATCTAAATACACAGTTAAAAAAAGTTATTTTTAAAATTTTTATTTTAAAGATGTGGGGTATAATTCAGGATTAGGTACATAAGGAGACATCATACAGGTGAAGTTTGGGCCTCCCATTGGTCCTCACTTCACCTGGTTTGGGATCAGGTACCCTAATTGATGTTATTTGTCCTCCCCTCTCCCTGTCCTCGCAGTGCCCTACTATTTCCAATCGCAGGAAAGTCTTAAGGAAGAATTGGGGCCTAGATTGGGCTTGGTAGACATAAAGTGACAAGTCATTTCTTTTTTTTTTTTTTCTTTTTTGAGTTGGAGTCTCACTCTGTCGCCCAGACTGGAGTGCAGTGGCCGCTCCCGGCCACCGCAGCCTCGACCTGCTGGGCTCCGGCGATCCTTCCGCCTCAGTCTTCCAGTAGCTGGAACTACAGGTGCAGCGCTACGACGCCTGGCTGATTTTTTTTTTTTTTTTTTT
>CAUYQG010299691.1:0-14683 GCA_963574415.1 Tarsius wallacei
CCCGGCTAATTTTTTGATTTATTGTAGAGATGAGGTCTTGCTTGCCCAGGCGGGTCTCAAACCCGCGGGCTCAGGCAATCCACTCACCTCAGCCTCCCAAAGGCGCGGGATTACAGGCTGAGCCACCGAGCCCGGCTAGAAGAAAGATTTTGAATCAGTTACCTCAGTATCCAACTTAAGAAAATGGACGAAGAGTCAATTAAATATAAAGTAAGCAGAAGAAAGGAAATAATAAAGCTCAAAGTAAAAAACAATAATAGAAAACATAAAAACAATGGAAAAAAATCAAGGAAACAAAAAACTGGTTCTTTGTGAAGTTCAATAAAATACATAACTATAACCTGAACAGGAAAAAAGGGAAGAAAACATATTATAGCTATGATGAATTAGAGAAATGATATCATGCTAGATTCTACAGATATTAAAAAGGAATATGATAGATACGCTTATGCCTATACATTCAACAACTTAGATAAAATTAACACATTCTTTGTGAGATGCCAACTACTACAGATCTTTTAAAAAGATAGCACTACATATATGAAATAATACAACTTGTAGTTAAAAACCTCATAAAGAAAATTCCAGGCCAGTATGGATTTATTGGTGAATTCTACTGAATATTTAAAAAAGAAATAATACAAATTCTGGAAAATTGAATTGGAGAACATATTTCCTAACTCATTTTATGAGGCAAATTACCCTGCTACCAAAACCAAATAAAGACGTTTAAAAAAAAAAAAAACCAACTATGAACTAATATCTCTCATGTACACAGATACAAAAATTCTAAGCACAATTTTGGCAAATCAAATCCAGCAACATATTTTAAAAGTTAAGTTGAATGTGATGGTTCATGCCTGTAGTCCCAGCTACTCAGGAAGCTAAGGCAGGTGTATCACTTGAGCCCAGGACATCAAGGGCAGCCTGGAAAACAAAGCAAAACCTCCATCTCTAAAAAAATTTAAAAAATTAATACATCATGATCAAGTGGAATAGAAAGTTGGTTTCACATTACAAAAATCAATCAATGTAATTTAACATGTTAAAAGACTAGAAATAAAAACATATAAGGCTGGGCATGGTGGTTTACACCTGTAATCCCAGCACTTTGGGATTCTGTGGCAAGAGGACTGCTTGAGCCCAGGGGTTTAAGACCAGCTGGACAACTTGGAGAGACCTTGTTTTTACAATAAATTGAAAAATTAGCCAGGTGTGGTGACATGTGCCTATAGTCCCAGCTACTTGGAAGGCTGAGGTGGAATAATTGCCTGAGCCCAGGAGGTCAAGGCTGTGCTAGTCATGAGTGTGCTACTGCACTCCAGCCTGGGCAACAGAGTGAGACGCCGTTTAAAAAAAAAAGAAAAAATCACACAATCACCTTAAAAGACACAGAAAATTTCATTTTTGATTCCTCAGTGTAAACAGAATCAAAGGATACTATCTCAAATTGATAAGTATCTACAAAAAACCTACAGTGAACATCTGCACTTACATCTGTACTTGATATTAGACTCAATGCTATCCCATTAAGATCAGGAAAAACAAAAGAAAATCTGTGGTCTTACCACTTCTATTCAACACTTCATTAAAGAAGCTAGTAAGTGCAACAAAGCAAGAAAAAGGAATAAAATACATCCATATTGGAGAGAAAGAAGCAATACTATTTTTATTCATGGACAAGATTACTTTAGAGTAAATCCACTGGAATCTTTGAAAAAAACTTAGTAATATATGTGTATAGGAAGTTCACTGGTTGCAGGATACACAATCGAGATTAATTGTGTATCCTGCAACCAGTGAACTTCCTATACACATATATTACAAATATTAATTGTAAAAAAAATTGTAGTTTTACCTACAAAAATTAGAAATCAAAACAAAAAAACATTTACAATAGAATAAAAATAATATGAAATATCTAGGAATAACTCTGACAAAAGATGTGAAAGATCTGTACACTAAAACAAAAAGACATTCCCAAACTTCACCTGCATGCAGCCAACTTAACGTAGCAAACCCTCACTTGTACCCCACAACTCCAAAATTAAAAATATACATATAGAAAGGAATTAAAAGAGACCTAAATACAGAGGTATACCATGCTCATGGGACAATTCAATATTGTTAAGACATCAGTTTTTTTAACATAAATATTCAAAGTAATCTCAATCAACATGTCAGTGAGCTTTCTTTGTATATACCGAAAAAATTATTTTTGAAATTTATATGGAAATGCAAGGACTTAGAATACCCAAAACAACTTTTAAAAAGAACCAGTTTGGAAGACTAACACTGCCTTGTTTCAGGATGTACTATAAAGCTAGTAATACAATATAATATTGGCATAAAGACAAAAAATACATTAATGGAACAGAAGAGCGTGTTCAGAAAGAGACCTATAAATATATATGGACAAGTATTTTCCACAGAAGTATAAAGCTAATTCAGTGAAGAAATAAATGATGCTACAACAATTGTATACCTATTTGTAAAAGAAATGAACTTGGCACCATACCCTGCACTAAGTTTTAAAAAATGAGGTATAAAACCTAAACATGTAAAATATTTAGGAAAAAAACAGGAGAAAAGTTTTGTAACTCTGGCTTTAGAAAAGACTGCTTAGGTATGATACCAAATGCATATCTGTCCATAAAGAACAAATGGTTAAATTGAACTTTATCAAAATCAGAAACTTCTGATCTTTGAAAGACACTGTTCAAAGAATAAAAAGATAAACAATATCTGAAAAAATATTTGAAAATCATGTATTTGATAAAGGACTTGTATTCAGAATAGGTAAATCTTTCCAAATTCAGCAATAAAAAAACAAAAACATCCAATTTAAAAAGGTCAAAAGACTTGAATGGACACATCAAAAAAGAAGATACACAGATGGTAAATATGTATAAATAAATATGTCCAATATCATTAGTCATTAGAGAAATACAAACCAAAATCACATGAGATACAACTACCCATAGGATGGCTAAAATGAAGAAGACGAAACACAGAAAGTATTGAAGAGGATATGGAGATGTTGGAATTCTTACATTCATGGTGGGAATGTAAAATGATAGAGCTACTTAAAAAACTTAAGATGTTCCTTAAAAAGTCAAAAGTATAGGTCTTGTGCTTTTACCCAAGATAATTAAATGCATATGTCCATCAAAGACTTGTACATAAATGTTCAGAGAAGTTTTATTTATCCTTTCCCTATGGTATATAAGCCCTGAGTATGGTAGGTAATAGCGCAGGAATACATCATTTTGTCTCAATTATAAACAAACCAAATATTAATTAGCAGGTGAATGGATAAACAAATGGATATATTTATACAAGGTAATACTGCTTATCAATAAAAAAAAATCAACACAAGTAACATACATCAAAATAAGTATGCTAAATAAAAGAAGCCAGACCAAAAAATTACATATTTGGTTCCATTTACATAAAATTTAGAAATGCAACCTAATCTATAGTGACAGAAATAAGATCAGCAGTTGACTGGGAATGGGTATGGAGATAGTGTATAGAGAGAAGGGAAGAGAATCTTTTATATTCCTCTCCTTATACTAAGAGATATAAGGAAACTTTTGGGGATGATGGATGTGGAGGCTAAAGCAAATCCAGCTTGGATGATAATCAGCCATGTTGGCTTCTGATGAACACCAGTTCCAGGAAGGCCTCTAAGATTTCCAGTTTATCTATTTTTCCTTGTGCAAAAGCACACACTTACCTTAAGTCCTGCCCTTAGTTCAAAACAATCTTGATGTTGACATACTTCAATTATCCTACACATCTCTTTGGAGTCACCCTTTCCCTATGGTATATAAGCCCTGGTTCTGGTAGGTAATGGCACAGGAATGCACCATCTTGTCTCACCACCACCTGAGATATAGAGTGGCTTCTGTAAGTCCCTGATACATGGTTATTTCTAAGAAACTAGATTTATCAGCCTCTTTCTTCAGTCTCTCAGCTTTCCTGGACTTTTACGGGTAGGTTTGCATAGACCTGCACTCTACAGAACAATAGATATGTTCATTATCTTGATTGTGATGATAATTTCATAGTGTATATACGTGTTAGAAAGTCATCAACCTGTACACTTGAAATACATCCCATTTATATATCAAAAGTTCATTTTATTTTATGTTAAAATATCAGTGCCATGGTAAGAGTGAATGAGAGTTGAGGAGAGTGGCTATTTTAAACTAGGTATGACACGAAAGATGAAATCTGGGCTAAAGCTTGCATCATATCTTCACCAGATTTAGGGGGAAACTGCAAGTAAAAGGCATTCTAGGGCAAAAAAGTAGGCTGTGCAAGGTTCAAAGGTAAAATGTAGATTAGTCTGTAAAGAAGGTGACTGAATGAAAAAGTAGTAAGATGAGATTCGGTGATTAACATAAGGCTAGAAAGGAAGCCATAGATATGCATGACATTCAAAGATATTTTGCCTTGACTTTGAAGGTGAGTAAAGATAGCAGGTTAAAAACAAATACTCCAGTTTACTTTCTCCTAAAACCCCACTGAAGTTATAATAAAGATAGAATTTTCTTTAAAAAAAGATATACAGTATAAATACACACTTTTAAGAATGGAAAAAAACGGTAAACTGAAATGCAGATGAACAAATGGCAGAAATGAGATTAAACCCAAAACTGGCAATGGGAAAAACCAACAACAATCCAATTTACCCATGAGAATCTTCAAAGGCTCAAGAACAGGCAACTCTAGCTACTTCTAAAATTGGGTGAAGGTGGTATGACAAAAGGAGAACTATTACTGGTCCGCGGTCTGTTAGGGACCAGGCTGCACAGAAGGTGAGCTGTCAGATTAGATTCTTATAGGAGTGCAAAGCCTATTGTGAACTGTGCATGTGAAGGATCTAGGTTGCATGCTCCTTATGAAAATCTAATGTCTGTGGAAAAATTGTCTTCCATGAAACCAATCCCTGATGCCAAAAAGGTTAGGGACTGCTGATTTACAGTATATTTTTTTAAAGTGCTGGATCACCAGACTATCTCATCCATTCCACATAGTTAGAATACTGTCCCTATCTTAATAATGTAGCTGATTACTAAGAACAGTACAACACAAGACCACTGGGTTTCAGGACACCAGGTACAGTTGAACGTAAGTGTACCATACTGAAAATAAGAGAAATTAAGTAAAATATTACATATTGAGTGTTAACATATCTAGCCCTCTTAGTCTACTGAACTCTAGAGTTCTAGAACTCTAGAAGCCAGTTCTTCACACCCCAAGCAGGACACTAGAAGATTATTTTCTGGGACATTTGAACAACCCCTTCCAACCCCAACCCAAAAGAAGAAAACACAGAATTAAAGAATCTTATATCAAGAGTTCCCCTATAAGCAGATAACCAAAGATCAATAGATAGCTGAGTAAGGTTTTTAAAATATAAGACAAAGACAAAAAGAAAAAGTTAAAAAAAGAAACTCTGGGAAAACAAAAACCATGCAAGGACTAGAAAATTTCTCCCTCTGTTTCTCTCTCGCTCTCAAACACACACAAAGTATTCTCAGAGATACACGTGAAATTATTAATTCATGAAACAAAATCAAAATGCTATAAAAAAAGAGTTATTAAGAGAATAAAACAGGTCCTTAAATATGAAAAAATATTATAGCTAAAATGTAAAACTCAATGGAAGGTGTGGAAGAAAGCACTGAGATAATCTTTCAGAAGGTAAAGCAAATAGTAGAAAAGATCAAAGATAATTAGAGGACTGATATAGAAGGGCTATCTTAGCTTTGCATTGCTATAACAGAATACCCCGGACTTTGTAAATTAAAAAGAATAGTGGTTTATTCCGTTCATAATTCTGAAGGCTGGAAAGTCCAGGAGCATGGCACCAGCATTTGGAGAGAGCCTTGTGCTGCCTCATAATGTGGCAGAGAAGTAGACGGGAAAGCAGATGGTGCAAAAGGGGCAAAACACTAGAGGGGAGCCTCATTTCGTAACAAACCGTTCTCACAGTAACTAATCCAGTTCCATGAGAGCAAGAACTCATTCACTCCCCTGAGAATTAACCCAGTCACCAGAGAGCTGCATTAATCCCTCTTAATGACCTAATCAACCTTCAAGGGCCCCACCTCCCAACACCAACACAACAGGGACCAAATTTCCAGCACATGAATTCTGGGGAACAGATTCAAGCCATAGTTAAGAGTCAACATCTGAATGGCACAAATCTAAAAAAGCAAAATGAGAAAATGAAGAAAAGAAATTTCTAAAAAAATAATTAAAGAAAATCACCCAGACTTTAAGGACAGGAGCTTCCAGATTTAAAAAAAGGATTTGTCAAGTATTCAGCATAATACATGCAAATAACCCAATTACATGAAGGGACATCATCATTAAATTCCAGAAGACTAGAAACAAAGAAGATCCTACAGGCTTCCACAGAGAAAAAAAAAAAGTTTCATGGAAAGGGTAAAGAAATGTAACCAAGTGTCAATGAGGAAAATTTATCAATTTAATCCATTAAATCAGCACAAAGGGAGAAAAAAAGCATTATTTTAATAAGTGCTGAAAAGCAACTGAAAAATATTTATCAGCCAATACAAATAAGTAAAATGGGAATAGAAGAAAACTAGTTCAATAAAATAAGATCTCACTAAAGCCAAATAATATCCTAAATAATAAAATACTAACCATTTCGATCAGGATTGAGACAGGAATAATGTCTATTAGATTTTTATTTAACACTGGCTTGGAGTTTCTGGCAAATACAGTAAGACAGAAAAATGAAATAAATAAATGGTGCAAAAATTGGCAAAGCAGAGACAAAACTCTTTCTTTTGGATTAGATTGGATTGGTATTATTGCATGCCTAGAAAACCTGCTAAAGAATACATTTAACAAAGCAAAAACTTCTAAGAAAACTTTAAGGCTTACTGAAAGGCATAAACAAAAATTGAAAAGCAGGCCACTTATTGGATGGAATGACCTAATATTAATTCTTCCTGAATTAGCATATAAACTAAATGCAAGTCCCATTGGTTCACACTCTCAATTTTGATGAGTTTTTTGGAAATTGAGCAGTGTCATCTTAATGGATGTCGTGGCACACGCCTGTAGTTATAGTTACTTGGGAGGCTGAGGCAAGAGGATCACTTGAGCCCAGGAGTTTGAGGCTGTGGTGAGCTGTGATTGTGTTACTACACTCTGGCCTGGACAACAGAGTAAGACCATGGCAAAAAAACAAACAACAAAAAACAAACCAATCCCCCCGCCCCCAAATAGCATTTAAAACAGCAACAACAAAGAATAGGACAACTAGAAATGTATAAGACCTTCATGGAAAAAAATCACAAAACATTATTAAAGACATTCCAGATCTCTATATACTAAGAAATATACAGGTTTACGGATAGGAAGACTTGTGAAAAAAGTCAATTCTTCCTACATTAATCTATAAATTCAATGTAATTTTATCAAAGTCCCAATAGAGTTTCTCATGGATTAAATGAGGTTATTCTACAATGATATGAAAAAGCAAAAGGCAAAGCAGAAGCAAGACACTTCTTATGAAGATACAGCATGGGGACTTGCCTTGGAAAATAGTAAAATTTGTTATAAAACTTTAATTAAGACTATATGGTGCTCTTGTGTAAATGGGCAAATATATGAACGGAATAGAATCTTGAACAGACTCACATATTTATAGACATTTGATGAACAAAAAAGGGGTAATTTGCAAACCGGAGGAGAAAGGACACTATTAAATAAACTGTCCTGAGACAACTGGTTATTCATTTGAAAAAATTAACTGGATCTCTATCTCACAAAATTCACAAAAATCAGTCTCAGATAGATTAACAAGTAAACATGAAAGGCAGGCAAAATATTAAACATTTCAAGAGACTATGACCTCATGCTAGGGAAGATTTCTTGCACAAGACACAAAAAAAGTATCAAAATGCCTGGTGCAGTGGTTCACACCTGTAATCCCAGCACTTTGGGAGGCAGAGGCGGAGGCGGAGGCAAGAACAGCCTGGGCAACTTGGCGAGATCTCATCTCTGTAATAAATTTTCAAAAATTAGCCAAGAGTGGTGGCGTGTGCCTGTGGTTCCAGCTACTTGGAAGGTCGAGGCTGCAGTGGTTGTGAGCGTGCCACTGCACTCCAGCCTGGGTGACAGAATGAGACTCCAAATCAAAAAAGGAAAAAAAAGTATCAAAACATGAAGAAAATGATTAATAAAGTTGACTACATTAAAATTACACACCTATCAAGAGAGACACCAGAAAGAGAAAATACAACCACAAACTAGGAAAACATATCTGCAAAATATATAATTATAAAAGAATTGCTTTTCAGAATATATTAAAAACTCCTATAAAACAATGAGAAAAAGAGAAACAATGCAAAAGGGCAAAAGAAGCAAACATAAAAATCTGTTCCATTTATTAGTTATCAAGGAAATATAAATTATACAACAATATACTCCTTTTAAATTACTGGACTGGTAGAATTTTAAAAATCAGAATTTTTAATACCAAAAGTTGGCAAGGATGTGAAGCAATAGAAAATCTCATATATTGCTGTAAGAGCATAAACTTGTAAAACCTTTTTAGAAAATAATTTGTCATAATCTAGTATAGCTGAAATTGCATATACTGTTGACTCAGTAATTTCATTCCTATGTATCCATGAGAAACTCTTGCCCGAGTGCATCATGAGACGTATTAAGAATGGTCATGGCTGGCATGGTGGCTCACACTTATAATCACAGCACTTTGAGAGGCCAAAGCAGGAGGGTTGCTTGACTCCAGAAGTTTGAGACCAGCCTAGGCAACACAGTTAGACCTTGACTCTACAAAAATAAAAATAAAAATTAGCTGGATGTGGCAGCGCACACCTGTAGTCCTCGCTGCTTGGAGGCAGAGGCGGGAGGATCACCCAAGCTCAGGAATTCGAGGCTGCAATGAGCTGTGATTGTGTCATCACTGTACTCTAGCCTGGGCAACAGAGTGAGACTCCAACTCAGAAAAAAAGGATGGTCATTACAAACCTGGTTTTATTTACATCATTCAATTGTTTTTGTTGCTAGGGAAATGAAATGTCTTTCAACAGTAGAATGGACTTATATATCAGTGAAAATTAACCATAACTACATGCATCACGATGGATGAGTATTATAAGCAGTTGCACAAGAAATACTTACTAGCCGGGCTTGGTGGCTCAGCCTGTAATCCCGCGCCTTGGGAGGCTGAGGTGAGTGGATTGCCTGAGCCTGCGGGTTCGAGACCCGCCTGGGCAACTTGGTGAGACCTCATCTCTACAATAAATCAAAAAATTAGCTGGGCGTGATGGCGCGCGCCTGTAGTTCCAGCTACTTGGAAGGCTGAGGCGGAAGGATCGCCGGAGCCCAGCAGGTTGAGGTTGCGGTGGCCGGGAACGGCCACTGTACTCCAGTCTGGGCGACGGAGTGAGACGCCAACTCAAAAAAAAAAAAAAGAAATACTTACTGTATCAACGAATAAACAGGATGATTCCAATCACAAGAAAGTAAAAATCAAGCAAAACTAAACCAAATTTTATTTTAAGAGTGCATCTCCCTATGGAGTGAAACTTTGGGAAAAAGCAAAGAAATGATAATACCAGATTTAGGACAGTGGTTCCAAAGAGGAGGAAGAGGAAAAAGTAGGCGAGGCAGAGCTATGAAGCACTTCAGTGTTAATGTTCTGTATCTTATACTGGGTGTTGGGTACACAGGTGTATTTTATTATTATTCTTTAAATAATACATATGTCATAGATACTATATATATTGCACAAATAGAACTTCAAAAGTCACATGACTACTAGAAAACAATGGCGGGCAACCCCTCGGGTCCCATCCCACTGTAGGAGTTTCTCTGTCCTCTCAATAAATCCTGCTTTCTCACTTTCTGGCTGTCTGTGTCCCTCATTCTTCTTGGACATGAGACAAGAACCTCGACCCTGAAGAGCTGCAACCTGAAGAGCTGCAGAAGATGGTCGGAGCCGAAGAGCCATGCACCCCAGAGGCTGGCTTGCCAGCCGACGGAGCCAGCTGAACCAGCAGAGCTGCTGATAGAAGGTGAGACTCCAAAGCTGAGCCACTCTGGGGGCTAAGCTTGCCAGCCCACTGAACCAGCAACACTCTTAAGGCTTGGCTTGCCAGCTCATTAGAGTCAACACTTCCAGGGCTAGACTTACCAGTCCCCTCCAGACGACCCTTTCTGGGGCTTGACTGGCCAACCCATTGAGCTAACACTCTCCAAGCCCAGGATGACCTGAAAAATCCGCATCAGTTTTGGTGCCCCAACAGGGACTTGATGGAAGGTAAAGTTTACTGGAATAGACTTGTGAATCCATGACACTAGAGTGAAAGCCTGGAGACCAGAAGTTGCCTCAGCTGACCTGGAAGAGCATATGGAATCAAACTAAGCTTGTAAAAGATAAGTGCCACTACTTACTGCCTATGGATTTCCTCCTGATGGTTCTACCTCTACTTGTTGCCTTTGTTTTCATCTTGATTTGTACCGTTAGATGTCTCTCTCAAGGACCGCTTAATCCTGAGCGTCCATGGGATTGTTTTCTTTCCCAGAGGTCTCCCTCACAGGAACAAGCAAAATGCCTACTCTATCTTGCTTCCTGTTTGTAGTATCATTAGTCCTAGCTTCTTATAAGCACCCTCTCTCACCCTCCATTACGTACATGGCTCAACAGGGTAATTATTCAAATGTTGGATATGCTCATAGCAGAATGTGGAGGAACATGCACATTATTAAATGAAACTTGTTGTTTCCATATTAACACTTCCTTCCAAATAGAAGAGACTTTACAGGCTATAAAACAATCATCAAAATCATTGACTCTTTACAAGAACAGGCAGTTTCAGGACACAGTTGGTTACAATCTTTTTTAAATCTTTTCTAGGGATTTCCAGTATACGGACATGGGTTTTTTTCCTTAATAGCTTCTTTTGTTATATTGCTTGTGTTTGGTCCATGTATATAGTTAACCTTCTTGTAAAGTCTGTTTCTTCTCACCTGGAGGCCATCAGACTCCAGGTGGTAATGCAGATGGAACCTTGTGTGCAGGCTTCCTTCTACCAGTGACCTTTGGATCGCCCTCCAGAGGATCCTTAGCTGCCGTCCCCATGCAATGCCTGTGATCAGCAGAAGATAGCCAGACAGGTCATCGTTCTCACTCCCTAGCGACAGTTGGGGTTACTGCTCCAGAGGGGGGAATGAGACAGGAGATGGCTGGAGAGGGGTTGGGCAGACAGACAGGCAGGTAATCTGGTTGCAACGTAGTGAACTCCCAGCAGGCCTCTCCAGCTCAGTGTTGGGAAACAAGCTCCCTGCAAGCCTCTCAAGCTAAAGCTTAAGTACTCACTGCTGGTATTGAAAAGCAACCAATCAGGTCACCAGTAGGTCCCTACCTCCTGCCGATTGGTCCTTAATACTGACCAGTCAGAAACAGTGCGGACCAATCAGCTCACAGATAGTGCTAGCCAATCGGCTTGGACTTAGGACTATATAAGCACCAGGTTTCAGCTCCAAATCAGCAACCCCTTCGGGTCCCCTCCCATTGTGGGAGCTTTTCTGTCCTCCCAATAAATCCTGCTTTGTCACTTAAAAAAGTAAAACAAAACAAAACAAAACAAAAACAATGCCACTGGCATGGTGGTTCATGCCTGTAATCCCAGCACTTTGGGAGGCTAAGTTGGGAGAACTGCTTGAGCCCAGGAGTTCGAAACCAGCCTGGGCAACACAGCAAGACCTCGTCTCTACAAAAAATAAAAAAATAATTAGTCAGGTGTGGTGGCATGTTCCTGTCCCAGCTGCTTGGGAGTCTGAGGCAGAAGGATCACACTTGAGCCCAGAAGGTTGAGGCTGCTATGAGCCGTGGTGGTGCCACTGCACTTCAGCCTAAGTGAGTGAGTGAGAGTTAGACTCCGACTCAAAAAAACAAACAAACAACCAACAACCACCAAAAAAAAACCAAACAAAAACAAAACCCCAAACAACAATGCCAGGTTGGGATGCAGATTGGGCAGTGATTTTCAAGGTTTACATGCTAGCCGTTTCACTAGCACTTACTTAGCATTACATGTACAACTCTAATTTCTGCCTCAACAAAAATGTGAATTACCATTTATCATGGATTGTTCTCAAATAGTCAACACACAGAATGTCAGATCTGTAACTGCTACAGTCGATTAAATTTCCATTAAATGCCCCTTATATATATATAATCAAAACTCAATGAAATTTGATAAAACCAGGTAAAATACTATTTTAAATTCCATTTGCAAGCAATTATTATCCAGAATACTTGGAAATTATTGTTGACCTTTTCTACATATTTAGATAGATGTAACTAAGATAAGCATAAGATAATGTAGACTTGTAGAAAATGAAAAGTATTACTTAAGGATTTTCCCAACCTGCACCATAAGTTGTTTTAGAAATTGTTTTCATTTAGAACTCATGTCTTCTATTTACCAGCTGTATGATTTGGAAAAAGCACTTAATTTCTCTGAACCTATTCCAGAGGGTAAGAGTGATTGTGGCTTCCACAGACAAAAAAAGCTGAGATTATCTGAGGCAGTCCAGAGTGACACAGTATCCAAGAAGGAAGAGGACAGTACAATTAGTAAATACTGACTCGATGGTTCTCTTACAAGGGGGAATGGAGAATGAAAGCAGACTTAGGGAACAACAGTGGTAGCAGAAACTGATTTTGTTTAACATCCCTTTTATAAGGTCATCTTAGAGACAAGGAGAAGTAAACCAAAGAATGTAAAAGAAAACAGTGAGTACACAGATAAAGTTTGTTAACCAAGTTTCATTAATATGACCTAGCAAGTCTGCTCTACTGAAAAACTCCTAATCTCAGTATCTTTAATAAAGTATTTTTCTCTTTGGCTGGTCACATTTCTCTGAGAACAGTCTTACAGTCTCTTGCCTTGAGGGCAGGCTGCCAGGGTTCTGGAAGCTGGAAGGGAAAAGTCTGCTGGCATTCTCAATATTTGGCATTCACTTAACTCTCTGCTTCGCAGCAAGACAGAATTTCCCTCAACCAGATCTAGTATTTCCCAGACCAATGGCAGCCTCTCCCTGTCTTAAAAGTAAATATATAAACAAACATGCAATCTTCTGCCAGGGTAAAGGAGAGGCAGCTGGCTGCTTACACAGAATTAGGAAAGGATCAGGGAGGGGAACCCAACAGCATCTGAAGTTGCTTTCAACCAATCCTCTATTTTGAATTTTTGGCCCCTCCTCATCCTCCTATCCAGAGATAACTGATGCTGCCAATTCCTGAGACTTTTGGGGTTCTGCAAACTGCGTTACTTCAAGGCTTCCCCCCTGCCAGCTAGGAAAAGTCTTTCTTGGGTTTGCTAAGTAAAGAGCATTCATCCATTAGTTTTCTAGTTTCATTCCTGTTTTGCCTGTGAGTTTGTGTATTAAAAAGACAAAGCAATACAAAACAAAAAACAAAGAAACTTCTTACTTTTGTTTCAATAGGGTTTTGGGTAGTAGCAGAGGTTAAATGTATATATGCAATGCACTCACTTTAACCAGAAGTTACTCGCTCTTCTGCGCTCATCTCTTCTCCAACCAATCTCTTCTCTTCTACACAACACTCACTGACATGGAAATATTCTTCAATATTCAAAACCACAGGCCCTTTTCATACTTCTTTTTTTCTACTAGCAATGTCTTCTCCTGGAATACTCCTCCTCCCGATCTTTCTCTGATAAATATCTTCTGTGACCATCTCCTTCCCACTCCAAATTGAGTAATCCTATAAGCTTTCATAGTACTTTCCACACGATCTTGATCGGTGCTTATATTACTATATCATATCAATTTACCTATGAATCTTTCCTTCTAGACTGTGAACTCGTTGAGAACCAGGATTATATCTTAATTATCTCAGTATGCTCAGTATAAGAAAGTATACAGAAACCAATGAAATTTTATAAAAAGTTTTCAGCCTTGACAAAATCTGAGGCTTCACTTCAAAGCCTCTCCTCTTTAATAAGACAGAATCCTTGGTTACTTTTGGAGATACTGGTCATTGGCCACTGCCATCTGACACTAAGCCCACTGTTTAACATAGTTTACTCCCCCCCCCCCCACATAGTAATACTTCTTTCATGAAGACAACAATACATTGATTTATATTCTAGCAAAGTTCCTTACCTTGTCAAGGCTAGCACTTTAAATAGTACTGTGTATGACGGCCCCTTCATTATAACCTTCACATACCTTAACTTCTCTCCCATATATTCCATCTTCTTACCTCTCTTTGCTCCACTATGCATTATTACTTCAGATGTGTATTCCAGTTCACTATAATGCTTTCATTGTCTTGTCTGTTGTTCAACATACCCATTGAATTTTTTGTAATTATGCTTTTATCTCTTTGTTTACTTATTTTATCATATCTCATTTGGAAAAATTTTGAACATACATCAAAGTTCAAAGAATTTTACACTAAACACCTGTATACTTACCACCTAGAGTGTATCATTACTATGTTTGCTTTATTCTTTTTTTTTGAGTTAGAGTCTCACTCTGTTGCCCAGACTGGAGTGCAGTGGCATGCTCATGGCCACCCTAGCGTCAACCTGCTGGGCTCCAGCAATTCTTCCACCTCAGCCTTCCAAGT
>CAUYQG010299693.1:0-11533 GCA_963574415.1 Tarsius wallacei
CGCTCCCGGCCACCGCAGCCTCGACCTGCTGGGCTCCGGTGATCCTTCCGCCTCAGCCTTCCAAGTAGCTGGAACTACAGGCGCGCGCTACCATGCCCGGCTAATTTTTTGATTTATTGTAGAGATGAGGTCTCGCTTGCCCAGGCGGGTCCCGAACCCGCGGGCTCAGGCAATCCACTCACCTCAGCCTCCCAAAGGCGCGGGATTACAGGCTGAGCCACCGAGCCCGGCATGATTTCTACTTTTTAAAAAATGTTTTTGAGACTTGTTTTGTGACCTAAGATATGGTCTATTCTGAAAAATGTTCCATGTGCTGATGAAAAGAAAGTGTATTCTGTGGTTATTGGATGAAATGCTTTGCAAATGTCAGTTAGGTCCATTTGGTCTAGTTGTGTAGTTTAATGTTTTTATTTTATTGATTTTTTTTTTGGTCTGGACTATCTGTCCATTACTGAGAGTGGGGTGTTGAAGTTTCATACTATTGTTATTATTTACAGATCTGCTTTTAGATCTATTAATGTTTGGTTTATAGACATGGAACTCTATTGCTGGGAGCATAAATATTTATAATTGTTATCCTCTTGCTGAATTGACTGCTTTATCATTATATAGTAACCTTCTTTGTCTCTTTACAGTAAATACTGCAAACTTGTAATCCATTTTATCTCATATGAGTATAGCTATTACCGCTTTTTTTTTGTTTGTTTGTTTTTTGTTTTTTGTTTTCAGTTACATGGAGTATCTTTTTCCACTCCTTCACTTTCATTCTATGTGTGCATTGATGGGTGATGTGGGTTTCTTACAGTTGGGTCTTTTGTATTTATCAGTTCAGTCAATCTATGCCTTTTAATTGAATAATTGAGTCCATTTACATTCAGTGTTATTATTGAGAAGCAAGGACTTACTACTGCCATTTTGTTGATGGTTTTCTGTTTGTTTTGTAACTCTTCTTTTCCTTTCTTACTATCTTCCTTTGTGGTTACATGATTTTCTCTTATAGTATGTTTTAATTTTTTATTTTTATTCACTCTATTGTAAGTTTTAGCATTGTGGTTACCCAGAGGATTACAAAAATATCTTATAGATATAGCAAGTTATTTTAAAGACATGACAGCTTATCTTAGAACAAAAGAAAAAATAGAAACAAAGAACACAACAAAAAAAATTCTACACTTTAACCCTAATCTCCCCACGTTTTGACTTTTAGTTGTCTCAGTTTACATGGTTTTATATTGCTTTCTTTTAACAAGTAGCTATAGCTATTATTGTTTTTGACAGAGTTGTGTTTTGAGCTTAATGCTAGAGTTATGAGTGGATTACACACTGCACTTACAATACTACAGTATTCTAAGTTTGTCTGTGTTGTTCTGTGAAGGGACTTCCAGTGACCACCCTCAGTTCTGATTTCAGAACTCTACCACAGCAACTTCTTTACAACAATGAATTCTGTATCAAATAGATCTCTGTTCAACAGTCAAAATCACTTTCTTTCAATTGCAGGGGACCATCTTCATAGAGAAGTTTCAGAGAGTTCCCGTTGCTTTGAAAGGGGTGGAAAATATAATTGGGTTTAAATGCTCACATAGTAATATACTCTTTGCCACTCTGTGTTTTATCTCTAAAACACCTGCCATATATAACTTGCCTTTGTTTTGTACTGGTTAAGTGTGCGTGCTCTTCAGCTAGGCTGGCTCACCCTGTACTCTGGCTTCATCAATACCTGTGAAGCTTGGGCAGATACTTAATCTCTCTAAGTCTTAGCTTGTTCATCTGTAAGGTAGGAATCATGATTGAACCTACCTTATAGAACTGTTGTGTGATAGATCAAATGTTATAGAAAAGCATTTACTATAGTGCCTGGCACATAGGAAGCATTCAATAAATATTAAGAGCTGTCATGGCTTTTGTTAGTAACAAATGCATGCCTATACTCCTTTATATACAGCATGGTAGGCAAAAGTACAGGCTCCAGAGCCAGTTCCACATTTGCTGAGGATGTGACAGGGGAAGACTCCTTAACCAGCCTGACACTCAACTTCCTCATCTGCATCATGGGAATGAATATGTGTGTCACGAGGCAGTGGGACATGATTTGGATTAGGAAATATACATAAGTCGCTTGTGTAAAAATGGAACTTGTATGGTTATTGCTATCTTGTCATGAAGCTTTCCATTCTGGATCCACCTGTCTGCCATGGTTTTCATTTGTAAACTTGTGAGGAGAGTATCAGCTATTTCAGCAAGTAATATCTGTTGAGATGCACGGTTTGACTTGTTACGTGTGTGTCTTTCCCTTCATTTGGGTTATAGGTCCCCCAGTGAAAGCATTCACGTTAACATTGCCATGCACACAAATTGCCCTACACACATCCCCATTTAATAGACATTTGCCTATGATTGATTGTAGGGTTTACATACTATTTAAGTGTGAATGTTTGGGGACATCCGCAAGTTATGTTGAGTGAGTAGTAAAATGTCCATTCATTTAACACACATATTGAGAACCCAGTGTGTATCAAGCATGGTTTTTGGCTCCAGATTATCCCAGCAAAAAAAGAGTTTCCATTTCAAAGAATGAGATTTTGTGTACCACCCTGTGTCAGTTTAGTGTTGAGAATATGCTGATGAGATATGAAACACGAGGATGAAACATTTTTGGTGCTGAGATGGTGAGCTGGATCATGTGGGAGGTCAAGGTGTGCCTCACGTTACAGGGAGACCTGAGTGACTGCTTTCTCAAGTCTTGAACTGCTGCTGCACCATGTTCCCTTGTAGCCTGGATTTGCTTCTCTGTCTCCTGACTGCAATACTGCCCCGGCCCTGCCTGTCCCCTTCATCTATCACTTGTGCCATTGGCACTAATCGGACCTTTCAATCTTTGCTTAAATTGTGTCTATCCTTTCACATTTGTCTGATATTTTCATTCAGGGGTAGAAGAGGAAGGGAGAAACAGCTTAGCCATTCTTAGGGCTGATAATTATTGATCAGAGGTAATCTATAAAAGAAAGGGGAGGCCAGAATAATGAAATCTTCTGTGTATGCTGGTTTTGTTTATATCATAACCATCTGTACAGTTTATAAAGACTAATCTATGCTTGAAGTGCCAAATACAATGTGCAGTGCTATATGTAGACCATTTATATTCTCTTGGTGCTGTTTTGTAGGGAATTGGGGGAGAGAGAAATGATTACAAGAAAATGAGACCTTCATTTGAGAACAGATGCTGATGCTGCTGGCCAGCCAGGGATTAGAGAAGACTTTTCTCCTTGTGGCAAAGAAATCCAAAATCAGTGAAAAGCCTGTGCAGAGATGCACTATTTTACCCACTAGATTTTTGGGCAGACGTGCCCCACAGCTGTGGTTCTATTTTTCTCCAATTTTATCATACTTTCCCTCATCTAACAGCATCTATTTTTCAAGTTATTTTTCAAATATTCATTTTTTTATATCCTGGGACACTGGGATATGATGTTAAAAGATCAACTTAATATTTTTTAGGACAGTGAGTAGTGCTGAGTGACATACCAGTTGATCACGCCGATATGTTTAATGACAGAAACAAAGATACTGGATCAACTTCTTCTTTGAATTCTGGCCTAGCCAGCCTCTGCACTTCCTTCTGATCCATCACAAAAGGATGAAATTTAAAAGGACTTATCTTTTTTTCCCCCCAACACTTCTCCATCCCTTGTGAACCTAAATAATAAACTTTATAGGAAAAATCCAAAGCTTTAAGCAAATATTTCTTGCCCTAATTTAAGCCTTTTTAATTGAATAGGTAGCATTTTCAAGCATACAACACATCCTTATAAAGCTAAAATTTTGCTTAATCTATAATCTTGAAATTGTTCCAGAGAATTCACAGAAATCCCCTAGGAAGTAATCAAGCCAAGCAGTGTAACAACAAAAGTAAGATGGAAATGAGGTTGAGTGACTATGTATTAAACATATATCACAACCAAGTCTGGCATGTTGCCAATCATCAGATATTTTCAGCCTATCTACCAGACCATTTAAAGTCTTGTAAAAATTATAGGATAAAATTAGAGTCTTGTAGTTGGGGTGTATTGGGTGGTTGCACCTAGGGATGTGCTGGGATTCTTTTCCTGTTCCATAGTTGACTGTGTGGAGTCAGAACTGAGGATATTCTATCACGTCTGTGAAAACCTAGTTGATTCTCAGATTAAGATGTTGAAGGGTGAAATTACCTAATGAAATGATTTGTTTGGGACCTTGGCTGGCTAAATTGACTGATGATGAAAATACCTGTCTGGTATCTGATTCTTTAAGGTAGGTTTTGTGACAAAATTATCATTTTAAGGCAATAGTTTGGAACTTCTTTGTTTAGTATTAGAGAACAGAGTTTTAAAATCAACATTTTAAGCGGAGCTCCAGTTTCCCACAAGGCATTGCTCTGTCCATAGTGTGGTTTCTCCCACTTCCCATAGAATCTCCTAGAACACATACAAGAATCCCAGGGCTTTGTGGACAACAGCTTGAAAGCTACTGTCCTGAGGTTTGAATTCCCAGCAGGCTACAGTGTCAAGGGGACAAGCTTTGAAGCCAAATGGATCAAGGTTTTCTAATCCTGGCCCTGGGATTTGTTGGTCTTGTGAACTTGGGCAAGTCATTCAACTTTCCACACTTCATTTTCCTTATTTCTAGCATGAGGATGAGAATATCAATGCTTAAGGTTATAAGGACTAAATGAAATATTTCAGGGGTCTATGGCCATACCACCCTGAACATGCCCGATCTCGATTGATCTCGGAAGCTAAGCAGGGTTGGGCCTGGTTAGTACTGGGATGGGAAATATTTCAGGGATTCATAACCTTTTTTGGGTCATAGAACCCTTTGGTACAATTGGAAACTAACATGCATAGGATTATAAAGAAAACCAATTATGCTGAAATATAGTTATCAAAAATTAAAGATCATGTGGCATAGTAATATGCAATTTTTTACACCTTAAATAACAGGATCTGATGTTGAGTCTAAGAACATAATTTCAATGCAATAATGAGCACAAACAAGTTTTTCAAGACAGGTGTAAATACAATGTGTGATAAAAATATTTGAGATTTCTATAGATGGAAATGCTAAACTTCTATTGAAAGAGATGCAACATTTCAGTTAAAGTTTAATACAAATAAAAATGTAATTTTTTTCATTCAAATTTATGAGTCCCTGCATTTTACTGAACTCTGAATTAAAAACATCTATTTTAGAGGGTTCAGCATAGTATTTTATAAAATAGGAGATTAAGGCATACCTTTTGTTGTTACAATATTACCACCATCACCATCACCATTGCCATCAGTTCAGAAGGCAGGAATATATGTCTGGAATTATTAACTTGTGATAATGTCTTAAAATTCTTAAAAAGATACTGGAAAAATTAAAAAATTCAATATACAATAACAATATGAAGTTGAATATTTTTTCCTAAGCTATACATCAATATGAGCAATATACAATTGTTATCTTTTGAAACTTTAGTGAAAACGAATGACTCAAACCAGTGATGGTGGCAGGTGTTTTATGAATAATTTGTATGATGCAGTATATATTATTTATTTATTTTTAAACAGAACTGTTGCTTACAACATATATTATTTTAATGTTTGCTAATCCTAAATAGTATAGATCACTCAGACGCAGGGCCTGAGAATGGTACTTCTCAATAAAATATTTTGAAGGGTGTACTATGATTACTGTGCCTGTAATTCTAGTCATTGCCATCAGGTGGAGGTAAAGCAACGTAAGTCGGTTTTTTAACATCAAAAATCTCACTAAAATATGACAATATTGAAATTTTATTAATTATTAATTAAGGAAATTTTCTTAAAATCAAATAAAAAGTATTAGAATATTAACAACTAGATGACTTGCCATCTCCAAAGTTTTTATCTGTTTGCCAAGTTTTGTTTTCCTTTTCAATTATAATTCTAGTGTTATTGTTCTCATCTCATCACTCGTCTTTGCATTTTGTCTCATTGAATAAATACATAATCTGGCTTTAAAAACCATTGAAAGTTAAGAGATCTCTTCAGAAACCTCTTGAAGAGGCAGCAATGGGAGAATTTTATAACTCAATATTTCATAAGACTTACTGAAAACTTTTCTTAACTATGTAATGCTCATAGGCTTATTTATGGGCATTGCACCCACCAGTGAGTGCTTTCTTCCTCTGAACACTAGTTCACATACCAGTTGTGTACAGCTCAAACAATGTTTACAAACTGAGCTCACCAACGTCTTGATCAAGAAACAGAACATCGCCCTGAAACCCTCTTGGGTCCTCTTTCAGTTGTACCTTTTCCAATAAAGTTAGTGTTACCTGACTCTTAACAGTTTGGATTCATTTTGTTTGTTTTATATAACGTATTAGTTGTGCTTTAAATAAACAAAAACATACAGCACCCTTTGAGTTTGGCCTAATTTAATCAACATTATTATTACTATTCTTATTTTTTGAGTTGGAGTCTCACTCTGTCGCCCAGACTGGAGCGCAGTGGCCGCTCCCGGCCACCGCAGCCTTGACCTGCTGGGCTCCGGTGATCCTTCCGCCTCAGCCTTCCGAGTAGCTAGAACTACAGGCGCGCGCTACCACACCTGGCTAATTTTTGATCTATTGTAGAGATGAGGTCTCGCCAAGTTGCCCAGGAGGGTCTCGAACCCGCGGGCTCAGGCAATCCACTCACCTCATCCTCCCAAAGAGCGGGATTACAGGCTGAGCCACCAAGCCTGGCTAATCAACATTATGTTTGTGAGATACATGCATACTGATACATGTGGTTGAAGTTATTAATTCTTGAATAGAATCCCATTGTGTGACTATACTACACTTTGTTCATTTATTCTTTAATATTTCCCAGTTTGAAGCCATTAAGAATAGTGCTGCTATGAGTATAACAGTTTCAAGTCTTAGCTGAACACATGAATGATTTCTTTTGGCATTTACCTAGGCGTGGAGTTGTTGGGTCTTATTGTACACATATGAGCTATCACAGAGAGTGGAAGTATCAAATCAGATTCACACGAATCAGAAATCTTACACCTCAGTAAGCTTTGCTAATTTTTATTTGAAAACAATCATAAGTTTTAGAACAAGCAGGGAGAAGTTAAGGTCATTGAGGGTGTTTCCCCAGGTTCTGCCTTCGGCTACAAGATATATCTTTGTGGCCCAGAATAAATATACCTCTGCGTTAAGTTTGCAGCATCATTTCACACAGCAAGAGTAGTTAAACTGTGAATCAGAGAACTGTGTAGCTCATGTGACATTCTCCAGAGAGCCATTTCATGTTTGTTTGTTTGTTTGTTTCATATCCTGTTTGTTTGTTTAATGGGTAATCCTTAATCAGGGAACCTTGCTAAGGTCACTTCAAAGATAAAGTCACTTTTTTAAAAGCAAATATTATTAGTCTATTTATCTGGAGGTCCAGTTATGATGATAAGACTGGATGGCCAAAAAGCCTAAGTCTCCTTCCTCCCAGCATGGACACCCTTGGTAGATGGTGCCAGAGTTTTACAAGATAGCTGTACTAATTTACTATCCCAGGGGTAGTGTAAGTGTTTTCTGATTGCTTTAAATCCTTACCACTTATTTTCCGTTTTTGCTTGTTTATTTTCCTATTTACTATTATGATAGACATGTATTAACATCTCTTTGTTGTTTTAACTTGCACTTCTGTGATGAGTGATAAAATTGAGCACCTTTTCACATTTTTGTTGGCTTTCTGAACATTGCTTTTTGTAAATTAATTGTTCCAAAAATTTTGACCACTTTCTGCTTGGTTTGTGTGCCGTTTTCCCATTGAATTCATAGGAGTTTTTATAAATTCAGTATAGATTTTTAAAAATGTATGTGTTAAGACTATCTTTTTCCACCCCACGCATTGTCCTTATACTCTTATTAGTATATTTTGATGACCAGAAATTCTTAACTTTATTATCTAGTTTTCCGTGTCTTTTAAAAATATAAGGCTACCTACTAATGATCTTCCAGTTTTCTCTACCCATTAGCTTAAATAGAAAAATAAAGGGTTCAGGGCAGTGTGGATGAGGATGATACTTTAGGAAGGGAAGGGAAGAGGAGAACTGCAAATTATTTTATGAAGTTTTGTCATTTCACACAAGCATATAACTCACATTGTCACATCATATGTTTTGAATGACTAGCTCTGCTACCTGCTGACAGCTTTGGCATTAAAAGGTCTGAGAATTCTTGGTTTTTCATAACTCAGCCCTATCTGTTTATTTACTACTTTTAGCTAAAAAAGAAAAAATAATTGTTGCCTAAATTCTACTTTCCACAGCAGACATGCAGAATCTTTGTGTGTCTCTCTGTGGTGTGTGCGTATACCCGGGCACAGATGTGCTTTCTACTAAGCACTATTGCAAAGTTCATTCCATATCTGCTTTTGTTCTCTAGATAAAAAGGCTTTTCTAAAGGCCTTTCAATGATCTTTATTAACAAGCTCCTTCTTCAGACTTCTTAAAAATGCACTATTTGAACAGGACGATTGTTAGATGTTTGTCTATAATTTCTTAAATCAAAATATGTAACTTTCTGCTTTGGTATTGTCAAGTATTTTATTTTAGTTATTCTAATAGATATGTAGTGGCACGTTATTGTTATTTTAATTTTTAATTCTCTAGTGACAAATTATGCCGAGTATCTTTTTATATACCTATTTGCCATCTGTGTATCTTCGTTATTGAGGTGTGTTTTCAGATCTTTTTTTTATCATTTTTAATTTTTTGTATTCTTATTATTAACTTTTAAAAGTACTTTGTAAAGTTTTAGATAAAAGTCCTTTAACAAATAGCTGTTTTGCCAATATTATCACTCAGACTTGGGCTTGTCTTATTCTCTTAACAGTGTCTTTCACAGAGCAGAAATTTTTAATTTTAATGAAATCCAACATTTTTCTTTTACAGATCATGCTTTTGTTGCTTCTAAAATTTCCTTGCTAAGCCCCCCCCATCTATATTTTCTTCTAGAAGTTCTTTTTTTTCTTTTGTTTTGTGTTCAAGTCTCACTTTGTTGTACAGACTGGAGTGCAGTGGCAAAACACAACTCACCATAGCCTTGACATTCTGGGCTCAAGCAACCCTACTGCCTCAGCCTCCTGAGCAGCCGAGGCTACAGACGTGCACCACCATGTCCAGTTAATTTTTAAATATTTTGTAGAGATGAGATCTTGCTATGTTGCCCAGACTGGTCTCAAACTCCTGGGCTCAAGCAGTCTTTCTGCATTGGCTTCCCAAAGTGTTGGGATTACAGGTGTGAACCAGAGGTGTAAAGTCTGTGTCTAGACTTATTTATTTATTTTGCATGTGGATGCCCAGTTGTTGCAGAGTATTTTTTCTTTATTTTATTATAAAGATTTTGGTACAAGTCAGGATTAGGTACATAAGTAATCTATGTGCAGGTGAAGTTTGGGCCTCCAACTGGTCCTCACTTCCCCTGGTTTAGGACCAGGACCCTTTTTGTTGTCCCCCCCTGCCCCAGTCAGTGTCCTGCAACTACCAAAGCATTTCTTGTGCTATTGTGATTAATGTTCAGGTCCCACTTATGAGTGAGAACATGTGGTATTTGGTTCTTTGTTTTTGTGATGGATTACTAAGTATGATTGCCTCCAACTCCATTCAATTTTCTGTGAAGTTCATGATTTTGTTCTTCTTTATGGCTACATAATATTCCATCATGTATATGTACTACATTTTCTTTATACAGTCTACTTTCGATGGGCAGTAGGGTTGGTTACATGTTTTTGCTATTGTGTATAGTGTGGCAATAAACGTGTGTGCAGGTGTCTTTTTTTGCAGAATAATTTATGATCTTCTGAGTATATTCCCAGAAGTGGGATTTCTATATCATATGGAAGGTCAATTTCTAATTCCTTTAGAGATCGCCACACTATTTTCCATGCAGGTTAAAGTAGTTTGCACTCTCACCAACAGTGTAGAAGCATCTCTTTTCTCTGCACCTGTGCCAGCATCTGTTGTTTTTTGATTTATTGATGACGATGGCCATCCTTACTGGAGTTAGGTGGTATCTCAATGTGGCTTTGATTTGCATTTCTCTGATGATTAGTGAGGCTGAGCATTTTTTCATATATCTGTTGACTACTTGTATGTCTTCTTTTGAGAAGTGTTTATTCATGCCCTTTGCCCATTGTTAAATAAGGCTGTTTGTTTTTCTCCTTTTGGCTCATCTGTGTTCCTTGTAGATCTTGGATGTTATGCTTTTGTCAGATACAAAATTAGCAAATATTTTTTCTCATTCTGTGGGTGTCTCCCTCCTCTCTTGTTGGTTTCTTTTGCTGTGCAAAAGTTTTTCAGTTTGACTAGATCCCACTTGTCTATATTATCTTTTGTAGCATTTGCTTTTGGGGATTTGATCAAGAAGTGGTTCCCTACTTCAATTTGTATGAGACTGTTTCCTTCATTTTCTTCTAGGATTCTTATATTTGAGGTTTAACATTTAGGTATTTGATCCATTTAGAGTTGACTTTTGTCTATGGGGATAGGTAGGGTTCCTGTTTCATTCTTCTGGATATGGTCAGCCAGTTTTCCTAGCACCATTTGCTAAATAAGTTTTCCTTTCCCCAGTGGTTGTTACTGTTGACTTTATCAAAGATGAGTTGGTTGAGAGATTGAGTTTTTGCTTCTGGAATCTCCGTCCTGTTCCATTGGTCTACGTGCCTGTTCTTGTACTAGTACCAGGCTGTTTTGATTATCGTAGCCTTATACTAGAGTTTATAGTCTAGAAATGTGATATCTCCCATTCTGCTCCTTTTGCAGAGAATTGCTTTGGCTATTCGTGCTCCTTTTTGTTTTCTTGTGAATTTCTGTATTGTCATTTCCAGATCTGAGACGAATGATGTTGGTAATTTGATGAGTATTGCATTGTATCTGTAGGTTGCCTGGGGTAGGATGAACATCTTGACATTATTGATTCTTCCAATCCATGAGCAAGGGATATTTTTCCATTTGTTTGTGTTATCTTTGAGTTCTTTGAGCAGTGTTTTGTAGTTCTTGTTGTAAAGGTCTTTCACTTCACTGGTTAGGTGGATGCCAAGATATTTCTTTCTTTCTTTTTTTTTTTGTGTGGCTATTCTGAATGTAACTGTGCTTTTTATTTGGTTCTGTGCCTGTTTGTTGTTGGTGTATGGAGATGCAACTGACTTTTACATGTTGATTTTGTACCCCCAAACTTTACCGAAGTCATTTGTCATTGCTAGGAGGTTTTTGACATACTCTCTTGGATCTTCAAGGTATGGGATCATATCATCTGCAAAGAGAGGTAGCTTAACTTCCTCTTTTCTTTTTTTTTTGTGTTGGCGTCTCCAGACTGGAGTGCAGTGGCCGCTCCCGGCCACCACAGCCTCGACCTGCTGGGCTCCAGCGATCCTTCCGCCTCAGCCTTCCGAGTAGCCGGAATTACAGGCGTGCGCTACCACGCCCGGCTAATTTTTTTGATTTATTGTAGAGATGAGGTTTCGCCTGCCCAGGCGGGTCTCGA
>CAUYQG010299698.1:0-10270 GCA_963574415.1 Tarsius wallacei
TAGTTCCAGCTACTTGGAAGGCTGAGCTGGAAGGATCGCCGGAGCCCAGCAGGTCGAGGTTGCGGTGGCCGGGAGCGGCCACTGCACTCCAGTCTGGGCGACAGAGTGAGACTCCAACTCAAAAAAACCAAACAAAAAAAATAAATCAATCAATCAAAAAATGAGCCGGGCGTGGTAGCGCGCGCCTGTAGTTCCAGCTATTTGGAAGGCTGAGGCAGAAGGATTGCTGGAGCCCAGCAGATTGAGGCTGCGGTGGCCAGGAGCGTGCCACTGCACTCCAGTCTGGGCGACAGAATGAGACTCCAACTCAAAAAATAAAATAAAATAAAATAAAATACTGTAAATTTAACCACCACCTAAAAATATATTCACTGGGAAAATACTCAGTAAATAAATTATACTGTATCCATCCAGTGATACATTGCTACCATTAAAATGGTGGTTTCCAAACTTATCTACAATATCAAAGACCTGGGAATCTTTTAAAAAGTCCAAAGACCAGATCACATTCCACAGAAATTAAACTATAATTTCTACCTTTTTTTTTAAGCTCCCCAACTACAATGTGAAATAACATTTGGGAACTATGACATTAAAGTTATATAAAAAAAAATTTAACTACTAGAATTATCACTAGGTGTTGGAATTACAGCTGCTACTTGTTCATATATCTTGGCAAAAATTAAGAATTGTGAAATATTTTGTTCCAAAGTTAGCAAGCATACATGCAACACCACACCAAATTCTAGGGTTTGGAATGAACTTCATAAAACCCCCAACATAAAGATTATATAATGGCTGGATTTTTCATCCATTTATGCTCCAATAACTCTTGATATTTGTTTTTGACTCAAGCCCTTCAAATATTCAAATTCATGTGCAGATTGTTCTCTGCTAATCAAATCTGAGAACGTATTTCAAGTAGTTGCCTGTAAATGCAGATTTCTCTCACCTGTGCTATCTCAAACATTCCCCCTGAAACATGTAATGAAAGATCAAGTAAAAGTCTTCTATTTTAAAAAACACCCCAATTTGCACATTCTCCTCTTCTGCAGGGGGAGGGGCTGAGGCATCTCTCCAGCAGCTCCATCCTTCCTTCTTCAATATACTCATAAAAAGACAATTTATCCCAGGGCCCTCGAACTCCACTCTATTTCTATATCAAGAAGAAGAATTTCAAAGGCTGTGTGTGCATAGCTTCATAAACAGAATGCCACTAATACCTTCTCTTTCTTATCTTTTGACTTCTTCCTTTCCTTGTCCCCTTCTTTGTCTTTCCTAGAACTCATCTGTTTCTCCTTGTTCTCCTTGTTCTCTTTCTTCTTCTGTTTTTTTTTCATTGGACTTTTTTCTAAGCCATCATCCTAGGAAACAAATAGAGTTATGAACTTTTGTCACAAACTTAGTATTTACCCATTTACATTATGGAGAAAGAAGCACCGCTCATATGACTCATTATGTGTCCATTCTCAGAAGCTTTTTTTCAAGCATACAGTCTTAAAGCACTCTCTCACATGATTCCAAACTCTCTAATAATAACCAAACAACTCAAAGGCTCTTTACTCATATCCTCTAATTTAATACCCACAGTAACCCTTCACCATAGGCATTATCATTCCCATTTCACATATAGAAAACACTGAGAAGTCAGTGTACACAGTCAGCTAGTAACTAATGAGGATGATGGTATTTGAATGCATGTGTGTGTGTCTGTGTGTGTATGAGTGTGTGTGTGTGTATGTGTGTGTGTCTCAAATCCATGCTTGTTCCTAAACCCACTGCTGAAACCTTGGAGTTAACTTCAAAGGACAATTGCACTCCTAGAAATTCTATAAAGTTATTATTCACTGAAATAGCACACGGAACAATACAATTTACTTTTCACTTCACTTAGTCCAGAGATTGCAAAGTGGTAGGCCCTGGGCCAAACCTGACTCACAAGAGTTTTGTTTGGTCCAACAATTAACTGAGCTCCTTAGCAGCTGCCCCCCTTACACCAGGCATAAGCTCTCTGGTTAATCACAGTCCCAACCACTCCCTATCACTCTCAACAACAAGGCTGTGTCAACTGCCATTTATCATAAAAACTTTCATTGTCCCCTTCGCTTACTCCCATTACATATGAATTGCAATTGATGACTTAAATGAACAACTATATTCCTCTCTGACAGATTAATCAAATATTCTATTTTCATTTTATCTTCTCTACATGTATACCAAACACATTTCAAATGACTTTATTCTAGCTGGCAAAATAAATATAGCCAAAAACAAAAATACACCTTCAACTGAAACCCAGCCTCATACCTTTACTTCTCCCTCTTCCGATGGATTATCTGAATGCCTAGGAGATGAAAACTCAATTCCATGCTCATCTTTCAGCCTGGGTGCTTTGTTTTCCTTCTTTACTCGAGGCTTCCGCTTCTTTAATTTGGTCTGGAAAGAAGAGAAAATGGTGATAAAACTACAAATCAAGTCCCTTCAAAGCATGGTCAAATAACATGACAACTCTTTGAAGCAATAAAATTCAGAGGAAATCAAAATAGTACAACCAATTTTACCTGGGGGACCAGGGGAGGAGAGGAACCAAACCAACCAAACAAAAAAACCTGTAGGCTTTATATACAGCCTATATTCATGAAAACACCCATATTCCTTCAACCTACTGATTTCATTTTTTGGAATTCATCCTAAAGATATAATTGTTTTTAAAAAAGGAAAAACAGCCGGGCTCGGTGGCTCAGCCTGTAATCCCGCGGCCTTGGGAGGCTGAGGTGAGTGGATTGCCTGAGCCCGTGGGTTCGAGACCCGCCTGGGCAACTTGGTGAGACCTCATCTCTACAATAAATCAAAAAATTAGCCGGGCGTGGTAGCGTGCGCCTGTAGTGCCAGCTACTTGGAAGGCCAAGGCGGAAGGATCACCGGAGCCCAGCGGGTCGAGGCTGCGGTGGCCTGGAGCGGCCACTGCACTCCAGTCTGGGTGACAGAGTGAGACTCCAACTCAAAAAGAAAAGAAAAACATCCTATGTACAAAGACACAAATAAAGATAATACATTGAAGATAATAGCAGCATTAAAAAACCCAGAAGCTATAACTAAAAATAAGAAAATGATTAAAATATTGTTCATTTACTAAACCAAATATGATACAGTAATCTAAAACAAGTAATAACATAATCTAACCTGTCTCTCTTCAGTGCCCAAAACGTATTACATTACATATTCAACATATTATCTGAAGTATAACACTACTTATAACACTATTATTTGAAAAAAACAAGGTGTGGGATTATGATTTTTTTTTCCTAAAATTTGTTTTGTTTATAATAACACAGGGAAATTAATACAAATGACATACCTATAAGAACATCTAAGGAACATGCACACACACAGGCTGCTAGTACAGGATGTAACTTACAGTATCTCCTAACTATAATTTAATCTTTCCAGGTCTGAACTGAAATGATAAGTTCGGGAAGTAGAAGCAGATAAAGCTCAGATGATTTCATTAGGAATTTAGTTGATATTTTTCACTGAGCAGTAAGGTAATTATAAATGAAGCCCAGTTTCTGAACTAACTGGATTCCAACTGTCCGTTTTATCCCTGGGATCCATTGCAAGTAGCCCAGAGTTAGATATAACAAAAGACAAATCCATTGGTATTCAGTGCAGTAACTGGAACTACATTCTAAAACTGGGAAAGCAAGGTAAACAAACAATAAGGTACATGTGGATCAGGCACGGAGGAAAGACAAAGATTATTTTGAGGCAACACTTGAGAAGAATGGGTTTGTAAGAAAGTTGCCAAGAAGTTGAGGTCTTAAATGAACATTTCTCTATTACAAGCAACCAGATCATCACCAGAACCTCATGTGCCCATGAGAAGGTGACATTTTGTGCAGTGCCCTGAAAGGGCCTCTCTTCTCCTAACTCTGCAAAGTTGGAGCTAAAAGCCCCCTGAAAAACACCCAGCTGGCAGTGTACTCACTTCTTCCCCACCAGTCACAGCACCCTTCTTCTCCAGACCCTTCCTGAGCAGCTTCAGCAAGTAGTCCGCTCGGGTCTGTAGCTGCTTCCCCTGAGGCTTTTTATCTGTCTCCACAGGTAGAATCTTCAACAAAAAAGGAAGAGAAGCACCCGCCACCACCCACATCCTGGTTAGTGGATCAGGATAAACAGAGACAACAAAAAGCACAGTCCTTTCCCTCCCCAACCACTCAAAATACAGACAAAGCTTCAGATTCTATCTCATGTCCATGGCTTCCAGTCACTGAAAATCCCTCACAAGCCATTCTCATTTTACAAAATGGGATGGAGAAATCCAGCTCTCCCAATGGCTCCTACCTGTGCTGTTAACAGGGTAGAACAACTCAGGTAGGAGGGGCTTGTGGCTTCATCTGCTAGAGCATCCCAGCCGTCGTGGATTTCCTCCTTCCAGGAGCAGGGAATCCCTGGAGCTAGGTTAAAGCTTTGTTTTAGATTGAAAATGCTTCTTAGAGCATTGCCAGAGAGCACTGAGCTATGCCAGGACATGATCCATTCACTGCTACCATTGTAAGACCTCTCAGGCCAAAACAGGTCAAATCTTATTACAACAAATACCTAGGGTGAGTATAATAAAAATAAAAGTATTCCTTGGCCTTAGTTGTTGGCCCTTTGTTTTAAAGTTCACTTCAGTTCTACACATAAAAAACGAATGTCACCTTGGTATTTGAATTTGGTGTCAGTGCTTACGGCAGGGTACAGTCACCCTCCTAAAACCCAGATAGGATGAATAATGTTGGATTTGCCAGGAAAAGTCTTGCCAGGAGCATAACGTGGAATGAATTCTACTAAAATCTGAGTCAGTCAGTTTTCCTTGCTTATAGCTCTAACCGTGGCCTTGCTACTTCCAACAGATAGGGTGGGAGGCTCAATTGTAAGGGAGAAGAAAGTCAATGTTTAATTCCATTATAAGAAATACCAAGGTGACATTCGTTTTTTACGTGTAGAACTGAAATGTACCTTTAAACAAAGGGTCAACAACTAAGGCCAAGGAATACTTTTATTTTTAATATACTCACCCTAGGTATTTGTTGTAATAAGATTTGACCTACAATAAATACCAAAATTTAAGGTTTCTCCTATAATTTCCCCAAACCTTCACCTGGCTATTGTCTTTCTCCTTCTCTTCATCTACAAAATAGTGCCAAAGACCCCTAGAGATGGAAACATCTCAAAAAATAAAGAAATCCCTGGAATTTACTGTTGTACTCATTTCCAATCTGATACTACTGCCCTCTTAAAAGTTGTAAGTAAGTAATCAATATAAAAACATCCTATAACAAATCTTCCAAAAATCTTTAGCATCACAGAGTTACTCACTTTGTCAGTTAGTTTCAGCTCTGGATCTGTTTTAATTAACTCCCAGTTTCCATAGCCATGTTCATAAATTCCCAGCAAGAGGCGAGAATCATCTTCTATTCCCCACTCTACATCAAAATGTGCAGCTTTGACACGGCAGGTTAAGCAGTATCTACAGGTGGTTTAAAAACAGGAAGACATTAGAAGAGGGGCCTTTCTGAAAGGTTAAAGAATAGACAGTTTAAACACTACATAACTACACATATATGTAGCCTCAAATCTATTTTCTTACAGCACAACCAGCCATGCACATACACAAAATACACTCACTTTTTTTTTTCTTCAGGGTCCACAGGGATAGATTTATGCAGCATCTCAAACTCTTCTTCATGTTGGATAATGGATTTCACATTAACCTGAACTCCAGATATCTTGATTGTTGGGCCTCTCCTTTTTCCAGGTCCTTTCCCTAAGGAATACCAATTTCACATTAGTTAAATGAAAATTTGCTAAAGTTCCACAGAAAACATGTATCACCAAACCCTAAATTCTTAGTCCCTGTGTATGCATCTCTCGCTTATTATTAGTTCAAAGATACAATCTATAAGACAAAAAATTTTCTCAAATAATGTTTGTAAAATAACCTTTTAAGCAATACAGTTTTTTAAGATTTAGAATTTTTAAACACACTGATAATCATAATTCTATTTTAATCTTCATGTTTGTTTTGTATTACTT
Source organism: Tarsius wallacei (assembly GCA_963574415.1). NCBI lineage: Eukaryota > Metazoa > Chordata > Mammalia > Primates > Tarsiidae > Tarsius > Tarsius wallacei. Next base: position 6,082 of record CAUYQG010299698.1, read on the forward strand.
TGGTTATAAAATTAAGAAAATTAACAAGAAGATTGTGAAGGTAAATATTATTGCTAACATTTTTTCCTTTTGTTTTCCTACCTATTCAATAAGTAAAGTTCAAAAAAAATTCATTTTAAAGGTTATTCAAACTTGATCTTAAATATCATTACTAGAAAAGTATGAGATCAAGCTAATACCTAACACATTTGAAATGATGAACAGGAGTGACAAGGTTACCCAAACCTAAATTTTAAATTAAAATGATCCTAGAAGTAAAATGGAAACCCACTCACTCTAGCCAAAAAGTCTAAGTTGAAAGTCATGAGATAATGCCCCTTTGTGAGAGGAAAGATGCCGCTCAACAGAAAATGGGCAGAATATATGAAGAGAAAGTTTACAGAAAACAAAATGCAAATGGCCCTTAGAAAAGATGTACAACTTTGTTTATTAAATGAAAAATGAGACACCACTTCTCATCTATCAGATTAGCAAAAATCCAAACATTTAACAATATATTCTGTTTGTGAGGCTTGCAAACAGGTACCGACAAGCACTGCCGGTGGTGATATAAATGGCATCAGACTTATGCAGGTGAGATCGAAGCAAAGTACACATGCATTTTCCCCAGGACCCAGCAAATCCACTTCTGGGCATATCCCAAAGATATACAGGCAGAGATATGAAATGGCACATTCATTAGACCACTACTCATTGCAGCTTTATTTATAATGACAAAAGACTGAAAACCCAAATATTCATGACTAAGAAACAAAGTATGAACTGGCATCTCTACATGGTGGAATACTGGGCAATTGTGAAAAGAATCCAGTCTTTATGTAGGTTACGTCTATATAACAATATGGAGTGATCTCAGATGTGAAAATAAGCAAGTGTAGAACAGAGTATGTACGTTCTCTTCCGTATAAAAGGAAAAACGCAGCCAGGCATGGCGGCTCACACTTGTAGTTCCAGTTACTTGGGAGTTGGAGGCGAGAGAACTGCCTGAGCTCACAGGCTCAACACCAGCCTTGGCATCTTGGCAAGACCTCGTCTCTACAATAAATCAAAAAAGTAGCCGGGCATGGTGGCACACACCTGTAGTTCCAGCTACTTGGAAGGCTGCGGTGTAAAGATCACCTGCACCCCGCTGGTAGAGGCTACGGTGGCTATGGGCGTGCTACTGCACTCCAGCCTGGACAACAGAATGAGACTTTGACTCAAAAAAAAATGAGACACACACACACACAAACACACACAACAAAATTTTTAATAACAAACATTTAAATGATAAAACTAATAAAAAATTTTACCTATGGGGTAAGATAACAGGACTGATAAATAATAATTAAAGCTCCAACTAAAAAAAAAAAAAGAATGAAAGTAAGATTCCCCAAATGTACCTTGTTTTATAGTTGCGATTTTGGACCACATAAATGTTTTTGCACAACTGAAAAAACAAAGTTAGTCGGGGCACAGTGACTCATGCCTGTAATCTCAGCACTTTGAGGCCGAGGTGGGAGGACTGCTTGAGTCCAGGAGTTCAAGATCAGCCTGAGTAACATAGCAAGACCTCGACTCTACAAAAAATTAGAAAAATTAGCTGGGCATGGTGGCACATGGCTGCAGTCCCAGCAACTCAAGAGACTGAGGCAGAAGAATCACCCGAGGCCAGGAAGTTGAGGCTGTGAAGAGCTGTGATTGTGCCACTGTACTCCAGCCTGGGTGACAGAGTGAGACCCTGACTCAAAACAAAACACAAGGAAAATCAAAACAAAAAAAAAATCCCTAAATATTAAAAATAAATTAAGACAAAAGAGTATAACTATATATTATTTTGGTGGCATAACTATAAAGAGAAAAAATTTTAAATATATTATTTTGATTATATATTGTTAGTGAGATGTATTCTAAGTACAAAAAGAAATGCAAAGAACTCTAACTTTGCATTCCAGCATCTTATCGTTAACAGTAAGAATGGTATGAATATTTGGAAACATATGTGTAGAGTAAAGCAAATAGATAATTACATTAACATTTTTAGGAACAAAAATTTCAGCTAAAAAGAAAAAAGATATCAATAATCTTACATTTGATCTAGAAATTGCAGCCTGGATTCCGAGTACACTAAATACCAGTTTATAGGACATACAGGTATAGGAGAAAGAAGTTAAAGAAAAAACATTATCTATTCACTTCTCATAAAAAAACAAAAAATAACAGGGATACATGTTTTTCATTTTTAAGCCATACAAATGTATTACTTATTCAAAACAATTACAAAGAAAAAACTGTACATTAAATAGAAAGTTTACTTTTGGGTATACTCTGGATGCTATAAAAAGCACATATCAGATCACTCTCCAAACCATTCAAATTACTTAAGTTTCTTTTACACAAAAAGAAAATATGTATTTAAATAAGTTTTTACTAGCCAGGCATGGTGGCTCACACCTGTAATCCCAGTACTTTGGGAGGTGGAGACAAGAGAACTGCCTGAGTTCAGGGGTTCAAGACCAGCCTGGGCAACTTGGCAAGACCTTGTCTCTACAATAAATCAAAAAAATTAGCTGAATGTGGTGGCATGTGCCTATGGTTCCAGCTACTTGGAAGGCTGAGGTGGAAAGAACACCTGAGCCCAGCAAGTTGAGGGCTGCAATGGCTGTCAGTGTGCCACTGCACTCCAGCCTGAGTGACAGAGTGAGACTCCTACTCAAAAAGCTAAAAACAAAAATAAAAAAGTTTTTATTATATCTAAAATATTTTTACTTCCTAATGTAATTTCAATAATATCTTTAAACAAAAAATTCCAAAGCACAAATACTTCTTTACTTGACAATAGCTAATACTGTAAGCCAGACTCTATGCTAAGCACTTCACAAGTATGAAACTATTCAATTAATTATTCAAACCCCTTGAGGTAGGTACTATTACTCCATTTAGAAAATGAGATAGTTGAGGGGATATAACTTGCCCAAGGTCTTATAAGTAGGAAATGGTAGAACCAAAATTCTAGACAACTGGCTGCCTCCAGAGCATGAACACTTGACCACAGCTCAACAAAGCCTCCTAAGGGCAGGCTTACCTAACACAGAAAAGGATAACAACAAGAACAGTGGAAACCATAGATAAACCATAGTCTGGAGAAAGTTTCTTTAAACCATAATCTGGAGAGGGTTTCTTGGATGTTCACTGTGAGGGTGTCCTTTACGAATAACTACACCAGAGCTCTCCAGTCATAAGCATCCCCACATCTCCTGCCTTTAGAGATATCACAAAGGACAGGCAAAATCACTTTGTGGTGTCTAAGAGAAAACACACTGCACATCCAATCCAATTACAACAAATTCTAATGGCATGAAATTCTCAATGTAACAAAAATATCTACAATATTAACACATTATTTTATTTATTTCAATTAATTTTCTAAATCTTTCACATTTGTCACAGTACATAATACATATATGTATATCCACGATAATTAATGATGCTTGTGAATGCCTCTGCACACCAAAATACAGAGGTGTCTACTTGGCTTTGACCCTGAGTTTTTACATCATTCAAGCCAATTTAAACTTTCTATAGCAACATAAAAGGAAACCATTTCATCTTGTTCATCACTGTACACCATGTACAAATCAACTCTGTGAGTTAGATCTGTGGGCACTTAGAATGATAAGCTCAAATAAAGGCAGTTCAGAATATACACCTCAGCCAGGTGTGGTGGCTCACACCTATAATTCCAGCACTAGGGAGGCCAAGGTGAGAGGACTGCCTGAGCCCACAGGTTTGAGACTAGCCTGGGAAATTTGGCGAGACCTCATCTCTAAATTAAATCAAAAAATTAGCTAGGCGTGGTGGCGTGTGCCTATAGTTCCAGCTACTTGGAAGGCTGAGGCGGAAGGATCTCCAGAGCAAGTCAAGGCTGCGGTGGCCGGGAGCTGCACTCCAGCCTGGGCGACAGAGTGAGACACTGACGCAAAAACAAAACAAAACAAAACAGAGGCCGGGCTCGGTGGCTCAGCCTGTAATCCCAGCACTTTGGGAGGCCGAGGTGAGTGGACTGCCCGAGCCCGCGGGTTCGAGACCCGCCTGGGCAACTTGGCGAGACCTCATCTCTACAATAAATCAAAAAATTAGCCGGGCATGGTAGCGCACGCCTGTAGTTTCAGCTACTTGGAAGTCTGAGGCGGAAGAATCGCTGGGAGCC
>CAUYQG010299701.1:0-19193 GCA_963574415.1 Tarsius wallacei
GCGCGCGCCTGTAGTTCCAGCTACTTGGAAGGCTGAGGCAGAAAGATTGCCGGAGCCCAGCAGGTCGAGGCTGCGGTGGCCGGGAGCGGCCACTGCACTCCAGTCTGGGTGACAGAGTGAGACTCTGACTCAAAAAAAAAAAAAAAAAGTAGGAGAGAAAGCAATACCATTTTACAATTTAAATAGACTAGATCTTTTAGGATGTGCCAATATTATGAGGTAAGATGTTGAATTTTGAGGAGAAAACACTAAATTTATTAATTGGTAACTTTTTAAAACTTGGAACACACTTTGTCATGTAAAAAAGACTTGAACTTTTGCTTCCAATAGAAATTTATGTTATTATTATTATTTTTGTTAGAATCATTAGGTCCTTATGTAAAATATTCACCAATCATCTTCTTGAACTACCTGTTACCAGTTTTTTATTCTGTAGTGATAACAAAGTCGTCAGTGTTTTTACACTGTCATATGTTGTAGATTTGTGAGACTCTAAGCATGTTAAGCTGAAAATGTGAAACTTTATGTTTGGTGTTGAGTATTATGAATTGGATGTAGTGTTTCCCATCATGTGGTTCTCATACCACTGACTGAATGGAGACATTGATTACTTATAACTTTTTTTTCAGGTACTATGAGGTTATTGAGGTTAAGAGAATTAAGTGATTTGCTGAAGTCCACACAACTGATGAATCACAGTGAGGATTCATCCTCAAATCTGTCTGATTCCCAAGACTGACACAAAACAGCTTAAGCAAAAGGGTATTTCTTGTCCTCAACTAAAACCTCCATGGCTAGGTCTGTGTTCTGGTGCTGCTGGAGTCAGGTTTGACCAGTTGCCCACCTCTCAGTTTGCTTTCTGCTGTGTTGATTTTGTTTCTACGGTTCCAGACTCAGCATCATAACACCAGATTCCATAGAGAAGAGTCTGCATCCTTTATAATGCAAATAGAAGTCTTGGGATGGAGCCTCACTTGTCTTTGTTTTCCTAAATTGTATCATGTGCTCATATCTGAATCCATCACTGGGGGCTGGAATGTAGTATTGACTTAGCTTAGGTCTGGGTACTACCCTGGAACCTGGGGCCAGAGTCAGCCTGCTCAGAGCCTGTGGGCTGGAGTAGCAGAGTGGGAGTTGTTAAAGTAATTCAAATCATTCCCTATAGGCAGGGAATCTGGGTTTGGTGGCAAGATCAAGCAGTGCTCTCTGAATGTTGGATTAGTGAAACCCTTAAATGCTATGGGACATGGATCATGGCGCTGGTGGTGTTTCTGACCAGTGTAGAGATAACTAACAATGCTGGATCCTTCAGTGGGATCCTGTGTACTTAAGAAACTAAAAAGGGGCCAAGTTTGGTGGCTCAGCCTATAATCCCAGCACTTTGGGAGCCCAAGGCATGTGGATTGCCTGAGCCTGCGGGTTCAAGACCATCCCAGGCAACTTGGCGAGACTTCATCTCTACAATAAATCAAAAAATTAGCTGGGCGTGGTAGTGCATGCCTGTAGTTCTGGGTACTTGGAAGTCTGAGGCAGAAGGATCCCCGGAACCCAACAGGTCGATGCTGGGGTGGCTGTGAGTGTGCCACTACACTCCAGCCTAGGTGCCGGAGTGGGACTCCAACTCAAAACAAAACAAAACAAAAACACCAAAAAAATCTTAAAAGGAAAAGTATAAGCTAGAGTCATTCAGCTTAGTACAGAGTAAATTAATTTGGACATTTGACTTAGGTCCATTCATTGCTTATGTGCCAGGGACTATGTATTATGTGTGATTTATATTGGTTAGGTAAAAAATCTAAGATTGTATGGTTCTAATGATATGCTACAGGATGGGCAATTTTGGATAATGTCAACACTCTCGTCACTTCTGGTTTCTTTACTGTGGATGTTACTTGCAGTAATTGAGTATACATATGAAGTGGCTCATATATTGACTATTTTATAATATTAATTTCTTACATGCCTGATTAATGTATAAATATTGAAAAATTTCTGATATTTTTAATTATTAGTTTTTCAGTTGAATGTAAAATATTTGTCATCTTTAGTATTGACAACGTTGCATGGCAAAATTCACCAGTGCATTATGTACTGGTATTCCTGGTATAATGTTTATTAGATAGGAGTATTTACCAAAGAGCCAATACTGAATACAATTTTTCTTTACATAGACTTCTGAGTCTTGAAGCATTAAATTATATAGTGTTTAAGAATAAATTTCTAATAGTTACCTTTGTTTTTCTCTTTTTACAAATGTACTCTATAATGAACATAATCAACCTGATGGTCAAATAACACTTAATGAAAACTTTGTTTCTTATATATTTTAATATGGAAAATTTCCAACATACACAAATGTAGAGAGAATAATGGATTTCCATGTGCCAGTCACCTAGCACAACAATGATCAACTCATGGCCCATCTTGTTTTATTTATATCCTACTTAGCCTTTATTCTTCTAAATTACTTTGAAACAAATCCCAGATATTATATTATTTAATCTAAATATTTTAATATATATTTCTAAGAAGTAAGGACATTTTAGAAAACATAATCACAATTCTATTAATGTCCCTAAAAATTAATAAAATTTCTCTAATATCAAATACCTTATCTGTCTTCAGATTTCTCAAATTTTATGTTTGTTGGTTGAATCATGATGTAAATAAGATCTGTCAATTGCAGTTGTTTGTGACTTTTAAGGGTTTCTTAACATATATGTGTTCCAAATCCTGTCTCTTTTGCATTAAATGTATTTGTCAGTTGCCTCTTGTAGTTTCCCACTATCTAGATTATGCTCATTGCATCCCCTTAGTGTCATTTCACATGTTCCTCTATTCCTTATATTTTCTTTAAATTAGCAGTTATATTGAGAGGTCTGATTAGATTCCTGTTGGTTTTTTTGTTTGTTTGTTTTTAAATATCATAAATTGTGGTGTGTGGAAAATTTATGAGTTTTACCAAGGAAATGTATTTAAGCCATTGGGTTATGACTTCTTTTCTATTTATATTGCAAAATATAGTAAGCTTGACTTTAAGACAGAGTTTGCATCAGGAAAGTAAATAAGTCAGAATGTGGGGAAAGGGGAGAGGATGTTTAAATTAATTGATATACATACTGGTCATAAATCTATAATTACTCTAGTAATTCTTCACCTCTTTAACTTTAAAACAAGTGAAGTCAGGAGTTCCTCTATATGTCTTGAGCCATATAAAAACTAAAATAAATATATTTGGGATTCTATGAGTTCTTACCATTAACAGAAAAAAAATTGGACTATTTACTATGAAAAATTCTATCTGTTGTCAGAATAACCTAAAATAAAATTGATATCTGGGGAGAAGATATAATAACACTATGAACAACTTTGCCTGTACTATTTGAAGTCCACACATGGGAAATTCTGGGTTATACATCAGCTCAGGATTTAGATCTGTGTAATGCATTGTTAAATCTTTGTTCATGGATTAAGGCAAATAAATACCAGCACAAAGGGAGAACACATAAAGTAGGAGGTAGCAATAGTTCTGGTACCTTAATAGTTTTTTGGTTTTTTTTTTTTTTTTTGAGTTGGAGTTTCACTCTGTTGCCCAGGCTGGAGTGCACTGGCATGCTCACAGCCACTGCAGCCTCAACCTGCTGGGCTTAGGCGATCCTTCAACCTCATCCTTCCAAGGAGCTGAAACTACAGGCATGTGCCACGACTCCTGGCTCATTTTTTGATTTATTGTAGAGATGAGGTCTCACCAAGTTACCCAGGCTGGTTTTGAACTTGTGGGCTCAGGCAATCCTCTTACCTCGGCCTCCCAAATAATAGTTTTAAAATAATAAAATTCAGAGAGAAGGCTAAGAGCCAGGAAGTGAGGTCAAAGGTGGGAATCATATAGGAGTCTCCAAAAACTGGAATTTATTTATTAAAAATTGTATATTCTTACATGTTTAATCTTCAGTCACCTTCAAAGTGCTCTTTGTTTGATGTAATACACCTATCATGACACTTTTTTCACTGCTTCAAACAGTTTTTGAACTCGTCAATTTTGATGCCTTTTAGTGCTCTGACTTTTTTGTTTCTACTCTTCTATGTGGGCAAAACATTTCCCTCTGAGGACTTTTTTTCATCTGGGGAAACAAATAAAAGTCACTTTGGGTGAGATCAGATGAAAAGGGAGGGTGGGGCATTAGGGTCATGCCGTTTTTGGTCAAAAACCGCTGAACAGTCAGTGCGGTGTGGGCAGGTGTGTTGTCATGGTGGAAGAACCAGTCACTTGTTTGCCTCAACTTGGGAAGTTTCTTTTGCAAATCATGATGCAACCTTCTTAAAACTTCTAGATTAAAAAAAACTTTGGTTGACATTTTGATCTGGAGGAACAAATTCTAAGTGTACTGCAAGGGGCCTGCTTTCCAAAAGATAATTCTTTTTTGGGGGGGCGGGGGGGGGCACAGGGGTCCTTCTCATGTTGAGACTTCCCAGGGTTAGGACTTTCCTTCTTGGCAGTATTTTGGATAGGCCTAGATTTGAATATACTTACAGGCTTATTTAACCTTGCTAAGTTTTCGTTTTCTCATTTTAAAAGTGGGAGACTATGAAGATTAAAGCAATATATGTAAAGTTTTTTGCAGAGTTCATGACATGAGCACAATATATGTGTGTTCTACTCCCTTACTGACAGTTACATGGCTTGAGTTCTTAGGAGAAATTAATGATCTATTAAGGCTTTATTTGTATCACACATCGTAATGAGTTATACAGTTGACCCTTGGGCAACATAGAGGTTAGTGGCGCCAACCTCCTGAGCAGTTGAAAATCAACATATATATAACTTTAGACTTCCCTAAAACTTAACTACTGATAGCCTATTGTTGACCTACCTTACCAATAACATAGTCAATTAACATATATTTGTACATTATATGTATTATGTGCTGTATTCTTTTCTCAGCTAGAGAAAATAAAATGTTATTAGCAAAATAATAAGGAAGAGAAAATATATTTACTGTTTGTTAAGTGGAAGTGGATCATCATAAAGGCCATCATTCTGGTCTTCACGTTGAATAGGCTGAGGAGGAGGAGAAAGAGCAGGAGGGGTTGGTCTTGCTGGCTCAGGGATGGCAGAAGTGGAAGAGGAAGTGGAAGGCACTCCGTGTAACTTTTATTGAAAAAAACTCACATATAAGTGAACCTGTGTAGTTCAAAGCCATGCTGTTCAAAGGTCATCTGTGTATTTGCTTTAATTTTTCAGTGTTTATCTAGTTGTTTTTGTTCTCAAATTTCCCTCTCTTATTTTTGTCCTGAAGCAAAGAACTCCCTTAGATATTATTTCTGACATACCTGAACCTAATGTTCTCATCTATTTGTGGTTTTATTGTTCACAATGTTCAAACTTGGTTGAATCTTACTAACCATCAGTTTAAATAGATACCTCTATTACACGTAACCTCCAAACAAAGTTTCACAAAAATTAAGCATTTCCAAGTAACAATTCTGTAAAATTGGTAATGGTCATAATTTGTCCATTGTTTGGGCAAGCAAGATGTCATACTGAAATACACAAAAAATAATACAACTTTGTTTTTGAAAATTTAATAACCTATTTTGGTGTATGTCTTCATTTGGATTATGAGTAGGTTCCTTCTTATATTGAAAACCATGTATTTCAGTTGGCATCTTTCTAAATAGTTTTTGTTTCTTATTTTTCATTGGACATTCCTGTACCTTGGTCAAAGGGGACTATTCATGCTGGCACAATTAAATTTAATAATATGCATTTTACTTATTAATAAAAGGTAATTTTCTAGGTGTTGGAATTACATGGTCACTTTTGGAGAAATTTCTAGTTTATTGTTGGTATTTCATTTTCCAAACATTGGATTCCTCATAGAAACATTCTCTTCTATTTCTTGTTTTTATTTATTTTGGTCCTATAATTGTTTTTACGTTAGAAAATGTAGCATCTTCATATCACATGTTGCATGTATTCAGCATATTTCATCCTTACTATATTATTAGTACTTCAACTCTGATGTAGTTTTATACTACCTTGTATATACATATACTTTTTATAACTAAAAAATTTGGTTACAATTTTTGTAGAACTCTATTTTATCATGCTCTAACTAGATTAAAAACTTCTAGATAGAAGGTATAATCATTTTTTTCTTTGATCTACTGAAGTTCTTATTGTGCACAAACTTTGTACATAGTGCTTCCTTAATAAATCTTTGATTGTTAGATGGAGTGGAGTTTTCACAAGTGGCTTCCTGAAGATTGACTTCAGCTCATTATTTCAATTTAACAGGAAGTTTTATTTTATATATTAAGTGGCTGAAACTAACTTAGCTTTGAATTGTTTCTCAGACCGACTTTTAAAATTTTGCGTTGCAAAATTAAACTTGTTTCTTGTGTGCTATGTGCTGTAGTTTTGTTTGCTACTGAACATTGTATTCTTTTGAAGAAGTATTTGTTTAAAAAATAATTATTTTTTGTTCTTTTTTTCTAAAACATGTACATTTCCAACTTCTTCCTAATGAGGAAATCATTCTTGGTTGTTCTGTAGTTTGAATATTGTTGATAATCTTGTCGTGCTTTATAGACAGGAACATCTCTGACTCAGTCCTGTTGCAGAATCCTTTGAAGGAGTTTAGCTATCTTTTTAGGATTTAGTTTCAAAATTGATGTTAAATTGTAGCCATCAAAAGGCCACCAACCTATTAATCTTTCTATCAATAAGATAATGTAAAGTAACTCTTATCTGTGTGGCCTTAGTTCGTTGCTATCTGATGGAGACAGTATCAGTTTTGCAGGTGACCAAGTGCTGTTAGATACTACCATTCCATGATATACTAGGATAGTCTCTTAAATTCTGATACCTTGAAAGGACATGATTTTTATTCTGGATTAACTCTATTGCTTGCTTCATTCAAATGTTGGAGAGGCCAAAACATGGAAACACAACAGAGTAGTATTAGAATTTTGTAATGACCAAAGTTCCATTTTAAGGAGTCACTAGCTACATACTCTAAGATACTCTAAGCTTCCTGCTGAGTGATTCAGTGTACCTAATTCAGCTCAAGACCCTTTCCATCAGGAGGAGGAGCTGTCAGGAATTTCTCTGAGCATGATTGCCCCAATATCTTTTCTATATTAGACCTTTTTCTTCTTCTTTTTTCTTTTTTTCCAGTTGGGGAGTAAGATGATTAGCGGCTGGGATCCTTGGAGGCTGATGAGAACTCTAACACCAACCGGGTGTCCTCCAAGTCTAACACCATTTACTTTAGAGTTAGTGTTAGATCTCACAGCCTAATGGGCTCAGCCCCACAAGATGCCCCCACTTCAGATGCCATTCGCAAGTCCCGGGCCACTTGTACTTTTGACCAAATAGCTGTAAGTCAGAGTTTCCTATGATACTGCTCCTCAGGTTTGATACTTGGCTAAACTGGCTCACAGAACTCGGGAGAACACTTTAGTTACCTTTACTGGTTTAGCATAATGTATACAACTTATGAATGTCAAAACGAAAGAGGATGCATAGGGGAAGGTTTGGGGGCAAGAGTACAGGGCTTCAGTGCTCTGTCTGGGATCACTATCCTTCAGCACTTTGTTGGACTCACTAGCTGGGAAGCTCTCCAGATCTCCTCGTTCAAGAGTTCCTATAGGGCTCAATCCCCTACTTCTAGAGTGTGGGAGGAGTTGGGGTCTGAACATCCCAGCCCACTCATCACTTGGTCTTTTTGGTGACCAGCTTCATTCTGAGGCTACTGGGGACCCTACCCTAAGTCACCTCATTAGTATAAGCTCAGGTGTAATTGAAAAAGGTTCCTTATGAATAACCAAAGACATTCCTATTGCTCAGGAAGTTTTAAGGATTTTACCTGCTCTGTGCCAGGAGCTGGGGACAAAGATCAAATATATTTCTTATTATATCACACAAATCCAGTGATTTTTGTTTGTTTTAAAAAGAGTTTTTGTTATATATTTTAAAAGTATAGTTGTATGTATTTATATTTATGGGGTACAAAGTGGTGTTATGATTTTGAATACAACATAGAATGATTAAATTAATCTAATTAACTTATCTATCATTTCAAATATTTAGCATTTTTTGTGATGACATTAGAAATTTTCTCCCAGTGATATTGAGATGTACAGTCCTCAATTATTAGCTATGTTCATTATGCTGTGCAATTGATTTTTTAAAAAAAAAGTCTGACTTATTCCTCCTGTCTAACTGAGACTTTTTACCCTTTGACCATCATCTCTGAATTCACCCTCCCACCAGCCTCTGGTAATCACCATTCTACTCTCTGCTTTTATGAGTCCAATTGTTTTAGATTCCACATATACGTGAGAACATATTTGTCTTTCTGTGTCTGACTTATTTCACTTAGCGTAATCTCCTCCAGTTTCTCGAGTTACTACATTTTTCACCTCTTTAAGACTTAGTAGTATTCCAGTGTGTGTATTTACCACATTTTCTGTATCTATTTATCCCTTGGTAGACATTTATTAACAGGTTGATTCCATAGCTTGGCTATTGTGAATAGTGCTACAACATGGGAATGCAGACATCTTTCATGTACTGATTTCAGACCTTTCAAGTACACATTTAGAAGCAGGATTGCTGATGGTAATTTTTTTTTTTGTTATTTTCAAGGGCTCACTCTGTTGCCCATGCTCTAGTCTTAACCTCCTGGGCTAAGGCAATCTTTCTGACTTAGTCTCCCGGGTAGCTGTGACTACAGGCACATGCCACCATGCCTGGCTAATTTTCTTATTTTTTGTAATTTTGTATTTTTTGTACATCTCCTATAGATTTTAGCCTTTTGGTTATTGTGAGGCTTACAAAGAAAATATTAAATTTATTATAGTCTATTTTAAGCTGATGACGATTGCATACAACAACTGTACACTTTTACTCTTTCCTCCATTTTATGTTTTTGATGTCTGAATTTATATCATTTTGTAATATGTGTCCCTTGATAGTTTATTTGTGCTATAGTTGTTATTAATCGTGTTCCTTAACCCTTGTACTGGAGATAAAACTACTTCACTCACTACCAGTAAAGAGAGTCCTAGAGAGTTACGGTCCTAGAGAATTTTCAATATTGCTCAATTTTTTTAATGCTGTTGGGTTCTGTGCTTTTATAAAGTTTATGTTATTAATTATCAACCTTTTGTTTCTGTTTAAAGAACTCCTGTTAGCAATTACTGTAAGGCAGACCTAGTGATGATGAACTTCCTTAGCTTTTATTTGTGTGAGAAGGTTTTTAGTCATTGTATTCCTTATCTGTGGCTTTTTATTTTTAAAAATTATTTACTATTGCTTTATCAAACTTTCTGTTTTATTTAAGTATTGTTTTCCAAATTTAATTTTTTATTCATATATTCTCTTGGTTTGCTGAACTTTTTTTTTTTTTTTTAACAAGAATGATTTTGAATTCTTTTTTGTCATGTCATAGATCTCTTCTTGGGGATTAATTGATAGAGTTTCATTAACTTCATTTGGAGATGTCATAATTTTCTGAATCTTTATAAGCCTGTGTGCTTGTGTTGGTGCTTGCACACTTACGGAGACAACCTTTTCTAGATTTACAGGTGTTCTTTGCCAGGGATAGATTCTCACTATTTAGTCTAGCTTGTGATTCTTGATAAGCCAACTGGTAATGGCCCTTGGAAGACAGAGTTTACTTTTAGGTTCTCCAGATAGCTGACCTGCAACCATTGCGCTGAATTGGTGTGAGGTGGTTACCTGGGTTCAGTTATTTGGCAAGATCACTAGCTGAGTTTTGCTAGGCTGAACTGCTGAATGGGCACTGCAGTAGCCTCTCTGATCAGGCTCAGCCACAGGGGATATATTCCCTGGGTAGAAAGTACCTCTATTTGAGTTCTTCGGTTGGGCAGAGTTGCAGGAGGGGGCCGAAGATAAGTGGATTGAGATGGATAGACCAATTGCTATGCTTAGTTGAAATGCAAGGTTGAGATTTTTCTCCCTCCTTGGGCAGGATAGGGAGGTAGGCTTTGAAGTCACTAGGAGTTTTGGTTAGACTCCCTGGTGTGTCAGAATTAGTGCCTGCTTGTTGTTGAAATTCTCTGAGGGGTTGATGTGCAGCAGAGGCTGGCAAGCCTGTCCTGGTGGCCCAGCCTGGCTAGTCTTCCAACATTTTTCCATGTGGGCAGGATTGCTCCTGGGCTGCAGCAGAGAGAGAATGTAGCTGAGCAGGGCCGCTTCAGTATCTTTTCTGGAATGGAGGCTAACAAGTCTGTTCCCATGGCTCAGATTGAGAGGCACCTAGCAGATCATTGAGCTTTTGGGATAGTCCTCCAGCTGAAGTGAGTGGGACTAGAGCTGAGACTGGGGCTCTTCAGGATCTGGCTGTGGGACAGAGGCTGGTATGCCTAACCTGGTGGCTCAGATAGGGGAGCATCCCAGCAGTTTCGTGGGCTGCAGTAGACAGAAGCTGTAGCTGAGACAGGGACCCTTCAGGATCTGCTCTGGGGTAGAGGGTGGCAACTCTGTCCCAGTGTCTCAGATGAGAATGTCTTCTAATGGGTTCTTGTGTGATCTGTACTAACCTGTGACATCAGCTGAAGGGGCTTGGAGCTGACTTACAGGGTAACTTTGGGTCCACTCCAAAGACCAACATTGGCGGGCAGACCAGCCTTTCTGTTGCATTGGTGTGTGATTCCTCCAGGACCCCTGGTGGGTGGTGTTGGTTTCAGGATCAAGGACAAAAGGGGATGAAGCCAAGCCCTTTGAGGAATGGGGTTGTTGCCAGGCATGAACCTAGGAGCCCAATCGGTGTGTCTGCCATCTAGGTGGGAGTCTGCACTCTTTTTAAAATTTTAATTTCATTTTTATTTTAAAGATGTGGGGTAAAATTCAGGGTTAGGTATACAAATGTTCATTATACAGGTACCCTTGTTGATGAGGTGTGCCCCCTCTACCCTGGCAGTTTCCCACTACTGCCAATTCCACCCCTCCTCCCCTGGTAGTTTCCCACTACTACCAATTCCTTTCTTATAGTATTATGATAATTGTTCAAGTTCTGCTTATAAGTGAGAACATGTGGTACTCAGTTCTTTGTTTCTGTGATAGATCACTCAGTATTATAGACTCTAAGTCCATCCAAATTGCTGTGAAGTTCATAATTTTGTCCTTATTTATGGCTGCGTAATATATACATGATGGAATGTTATACAGCCATATAATGAGTTTGCACTCTTAAAATGACCTTTCTGCTTCTTGCGTACCATTGGGGTTTTACAGTCTCCTACCTGAATCCCAAGACTTCCACAAAGAGATTTTTGCCTGTAGATGGCTGCAGCATTCTTGTTGAAGGTGGGATGTTTTAGTCTTGCTCATGTCCAGTGTTTACAATATAAGAGCCAATGTTTAAAAGTCAGGTGACTTCTGCTTAAACAGAAATTTGCTAGTTTCTTAAATAATCAAAACGGTAGACCACTGAGGGCTGGTACTCACCTATGATAATAATTTAATTTACAGTGAGTTATTGGCTGCTACCTTTATTTAATACTTGTAGTTTCAAATTTCTCAGTCTTTACCCCTCTTGCAGTGGATACATATGGACTTACACCTGACCTACTTGGCCTCTGAAGGTATTAGAACTTGCAACCTTGCAAGAGCTTGATTTAAATTTTAGATACAAAGTTTCAGTTTGCTTTAAGAATGTACCACCCAGTGGGCCTTGGACCTTGAACAACTGTTGTAATACTATAAGAAAGGGATTGGCAGTAGTGGGGAAACTGCCAGGAGAAGGCAGGGGCAGGATTGGCGGTAGTGGGAAACTGCCAAGGGAGGGGGGGTGCACACCTCATCAACAAGGGTACCTGCATAATGAATATTTGTATACCTTACCCTGAATTGTACTCCAAATATTTAAAATAATTTTTTTTTTTAAAAAAGAATGTACCACCCAAGAGAACTCAGAATATTCTGAGTCTTTTGTTTATACCTTGGAATCTCCTCCTCCTAGAGTTGCCCAAAGCATGTTCAGGAATGTGGTTGAAAATGAATTAGACTAAGAAGTTATAGCCTGAGAAAATAAATATGTAATTACTCATCCAATTAGGAATGTGAGTCCTCAAGCACTGTTTATAACTGCTACGATTATTTGGGCTATATGAAATTGCTATTTTTATAAATTAAAAATTGTTAAATATTGGCACTTTTATTTGGTTCCTAAATATTTTTGTATGGTTGAATTAGATAGTATCAACAATTGGAGAATGTTATATATATATATTTTTTTTTCCAGGACTAACTCTCATTTCTCTTGCAACACAATCTTATCATTCATCCCCTTGTTTGCCATTAAAAAAGATCAGATAAATGGGTACAGTTGTGAGTAAATGGTGGGTTTCTGAGTGGGAGAAGTACAGGGCAAGTATTGTTCCATTTCCATTCAAGTGCTTTTCGTTACATTTAAGTTCTGAACAGCACATTTTGCCAAGTAGAAAAGACTGCATATAGGCTAAATTTTGTTTCATAGGAACACTGTCTCTTTTTTTAGAATTAAAATATGAGAGATGTCACAATTTTCGAGGCTTAAGAAATCATAATTACTAAGTTCTTATCAAAACAAGATGGCTGTTTAGTTCATGCTGTGTTTTAGGTTGTGTCTTATCTCTTCTTTGCAATTCTGCTAAGTGTCATTCTCATGAGACTGCCTGCTGTTGGAGCTGAAGTATTCTTGGGGCAGTCTAGAAAGTTTTTGAAACAATAGCATCCATTTATCCTTTCTGCTAGGTTATTTGTAACCTAGAGTGGCCGTTAGATGAGTGTGAAGGAGTCACAGTCTTGGAACTATGGGTCTAATTTTAAGGGTATTTTGGATCTAGGTATTAGATTGCATGTGGGGAATTTATTCATGTGTTAGGGCATTTATTGCTCTTTAATATCTACTTCATAGGGTAAAAAAGGAGAGGAAGCAAAATTTAAATGAGTCACTGAAACTAGTGATTATTAACAGCATTTGTAAAAGATAAGAGAGGAAAAGGAGCAGCAACATGATACTTGGAATGGAGTGGCCAGCATTCCACACAGCCCTGAGACGTGACCGAAAACTGTTCCCCGCAGAGATGCCATGCTCTTAGGCTTGTTTTATGGTTCTAATGCTTTATACTGAAGCATAAGATTAACTAATGTCTTCCTTGAACATCAACTGTGTATTACCAGTTTTTGAACATGGTTATGTTGACAGTGGTAACTATATTTTGCTACCGTAGGGTGACCAACTATCCTGGTTTGTCTGGGATTAAGAGATTTCCTAGCACTTGGGACTTTCATTTTTAAAAACAGGAAAATTCCCAGGAAAACCTGGACAGGAGGTTACCTTACTTTCATTTTCAGAATTATTAGAATGGAGTTAATTCTCATATGATTAGAAAGGTATTTAATAATCCTGTAAATTCACTCAAAGTTTAGAATATTCTAACTTGAAAATATTATTTTAGGAAAGCACTTTGGTCGCTTGATATTTTTGTTTTAATTGCTTTGGGAATTTAAAGGTAAATTGATTTTGTTATTACTTTTTAAAAAATCGTAATTTACCTTTTAGTAACATCAACCAGCAAATGGACATGCTATCAATAATGAAAATGCAAGGAATGAATTACTAATTTAAAAAATTCTCAGTGTGGGAATTCTGATAGAATGATAAATGTGAATAATCAATGCTTTAAAAAAATACTAAACGAATAAGAAATAGTCCTTTCCTTTGCACTTAGTTTTTCTAAATTGTTGTGTGATGTTTGTCTTATCAGCAGTGAATAACCTGGTGGGAGCTGCATAAATCTGTCTTTCTTTTTTATCTCCCAATTACATATGTTCCTGTCTTTGAATTTTATAATGTGATGACTTTTAAAAAATCTGTCACCACATTTTAGGTTTGTAATTTACATTTTCTTTTCCTCCTTTAAGAAAAAATATAATAAGGTCAAACAAAATAATGTGACCAGGAATCTAATTACAGACGATTAACAGCATGTGCTATGTGCTAATCTTTATTCTGAACTCACTTTAGGTATCAGCCTGCTTTTCTCAACAAGGGGGCACTTAAGTTAATTGCTTCATTAGAAACATGCATTTAGCTCTTTCTGATCTGTGAGTGCAATTACTTGGCAGAGCCGCAGAGGTCTGAACACCTGCAGTCCAAGCAGCTTTAAAGGAAGCCACCATTTACCATAAAGGAAAAGAAAAGAAGCTCAAGTGCACAATGGTGTTATCAATGATACAGTGTTGTCATTAGCTGGAGCTGACCTAAGAGAATTGGCTTCTGCACTGCTCCTTATCAGCGTCCAAAAGGGCATACAAAATTCTTTGTAAACTAATTTAAAAAGCGTTTTGTTTATTCAGAAGCCACTGTGAATGGTATTTGTTCAGTCTGTAGATCACATCAACTGCATACCAGCCAGCAACTTATTTCTCTTCTAAGAGAGAGGCCAAGTATCAAAGACACAAAGTACTAAAGATAAGCTTCTCAATTCTCAACTGTTCTGAACTCTCAATAAAGCCACTGATGAACAAATTGGGGTGGGACCCAACTGTTTCCACCTGCAGGCTTGTCTTAGATCCTTGGCTCCGGCTAGGAGAGGTGCTGATACTAAGGTGACCTTTAGTGCCCTTAGGAAACAAAACACCAGCTTTCTTATAGCCCTAATCAATCAGGCCCTCTGAAGAGGATTCTACCCTCTTTCCTCAAGTAGTCTTGGGACAACATATTATGACTGGCTATTTCCATTTTCAGGGCTGGTGAAAGCAGAGAGATCATTGATTTGCTCTTCCTGAATCTTAAAAGACATTCCAAGGCATCTTTGTTTGTGTCTCTGTGGTTGATTCTTATTAGATATTTTGTGTTTGATACTTAATGAGAGGGTGACCTCAGTAATGAAAATAATAAAGTACTTTCAAAACTGAATCAAATAGTATATTGTCAGGAAATTAAGACTTACTAGATGTAAAGAGAACATTTCTGAGGCTACTGAAACACAAAATGCTTATAGGGTTATTGTGTTGTCAAATGAGGGTTGTTAATATGTTAAGTGCCTAAACATGGGTCATAGGTAACAGCCAAAGCTTCAAATCTGAGCTTACAAAAATAATAGGGTGTTTAAAATTATATTATTTAATTGTTGTAATGAATATCTAGAATTAATCAGAAAATTGGAAAGTAATTGAAACATGAATAATTGAAAGATATTCTTAAAATTAATCTGATCCCCTGACATCTTTTCACCATCATTGAGATTAAAGCCCTTTGTAGTCTAGTAAAAGTAGAATGAGTTACTGACCTGGAATATTGAATTTTAAACTAATTTTTCTCTATAATTAGAAATTTGTCACTTGTTTCAAATATGCTTTTTTATTTTTTAAAGCAATGAAACCAATTACTGTTCCACAGTAATTCTAGGGCCCGTATTTTCCTTTTACAAAGTTACATTAATAGTAACAATAGCCATGATTCTTAAAGTACATTTAAGAAGAAATAATCTGTGTGTGTGTGTGTGTGTGTGTGTGTGTGTGTGTGTGTGTGTTGGTATAGAAATACTATAGAGGCAAAACATGGCATTCTATAAGTAGTTCCTACACACACTCCCCCCAAACTTGTGGGTTTTGAACCAATTAGAATTATGTAAGCCTCTAGATCAGTGTTTGGCATTGAATAACAGTAACACACATTTTCCAGTAATTTTCAGATTTAAGGATTACAGAGCATAGGAGTAATTTAATGCATGTTAAATGTATTGGCTAATTGATCTAAAAGAAAATATTCACAAATGGATAAAGCATGTCAGAATTAAGCATTTTTAGGTAAAGGACCTCATTGTAGGCAACTATTTTGAAATATTTTAAAATAATTATGTTTTTTTTAGTGAATATGATGTCAAATCTACAAAAAAAAGTGTAAAATTTTGACATGCTTAATTTATGGAGCTACAAGAATTTTATGACTTTTTTTTGAAGGATCATCTAGCAAGAGATTCATGCTGTGATTAAAGAATAGTTCCCTCTAAAGCTTTCATCTTTGAAGTTTGAACTTTGTTCCTGATTTTGACTTTTTAATGTGTTCTCTTTGCATATTTATAATTTAATGTTATTTCTCTAATTTTGTTGGCTTCTATCATTTAAGCATCTTTTAATGAAGTGCACATAATCAAAGGATATTATAATATTAGATCAAATATAGGTACTGGCTTTAAGCTAAATAATATGTGTTATCCTACAGTCTGGCAAGCTTGAGTCAATCTGGGCAAGATTCTAGTGTGATTTACTAGAAGAGTCACATTTGGATTCATAGAGAAAGAACCTATAATTGTTATAAGTGAGACTAGGATCACTAACTCCCAGTTTCAATTCATTTCCTTTTTTTTCTTTTGGGTGGCATTACTAGACTGGCAGAGTGGGTGGAGTGGGTTGGGTGGTGGACTTAGGTGGAGATGTGAGTGGTCAACCCACATGGTATTGATGATAGATGTCTACTAGAGGCTTGCTTCTAACACAGGCCACAGAGGTTTATGCTTGAACTTGTCCTGCTCAACATGTTGCATACATGACGAGTATTAGAAGAGTTTATCCAGTTTTTAAATGTCAAGATCAGAGAGAGATTGACAAGTGTGTTGGATCAGAGGAACAGATTAACTGTTGGATGTAACTTTGACAAACAATTTAAAATATGAAACTGCCCCTCTGCTGCAAAAACATCAAATAACAACCACAAAAATTACAAACACAGGATGCAGTAAATGTGACTTAGCAGTAACATATGTGGAAAAACTTAGGTTCAGTTGATATTAAACTCAAATAGGAGTCTTCAGAATGATGTAGCTGCCAAAAACAGAACAAAATACCCCAAACCCAACCCCCACCAGTCTGTCTACCCTTACAGACAATAATAAGAACCAAATATGATATTTCTTTGTAATTATGTAAATGCACTAACTGTAATTAAGTGACAGTCTGTTTTTTTTGTTTTTTGTTTTTTGTTTTGAGTTGGAGTCTCACTCTGTCACCCAGACTGGAGTGCAGTGGCCGCTCCCTGCCACTGCAACCTCGACCTGCTGGGCTCCGGTGATCCTTCCGCCTCAGCCTTCCGAGTAGACGGAATTAAAGGCATGCGCTACCATGCCTGGCTGATTTTTTTATTTTATTGTAGAGATGGGGGTCTCGCCAAGTTGCCCAGGCGGGTGTCGAACCTGTGAGCTCAGGCAATCCACTCACCTCAGCCTCCCAAAGCACGGGATTACAGGCTGAGCCACTGAGCCTAGCTGATAGTCTGTTTTTTATTGTCTGTAGAACAATGAATTCAGTGGACTGTGCTTTGAGTGGCAGAGATGAACTGGAGTAAACTTTGAAGAGAATAATCAGAGTGGTGAATGGGTAGAAATCATGTTTTATAAGAACTGTTTTAATTAGCTGCAAGTGCATAGCCTTGAGAAAAATGGCACCATATATAAGAGGATTTATGCTAACTCTGTGTGGTCCCAACTGATACTACTAGGAAAAATGGGTAGAATTCATGGGTGACTGATTTGAGAAAACTTAAAATAAGTCCAAGGATAAGTAATTATGAAAAGCCTTCTTTGGGAATGCCTTTGGGAATCCCAGGTAGACATGTCATTTAGCAATAAGGCATGGGAGATCACAGTTGGAAACTCCTTTTTTGTAGTTTGATCCAGAATCAGACTGGCTTAATTGTTTCTCACGTGTCTCTTATGATTGCACAATATGAGCTTGGTTAACTACCATTGATGGGGGACTGGAAATGAAAGCCTTGGTTTTGTTTTGCAGTAGTCTTAAGATGACAGTTCTTCATCTGGCAATGCTCACCATAAGAGAGAAGCTCCCTGCTCACACTCTTCATGGTTTAACCCTGTTTCTGTACCTGGTAACCAGAAACCGGTCTCTTGGAGCACTGGTTTTTCTTAACTTCAACCCTACTAGATTTCCATATTCCTAACAACAAGAAAAGTGCTTTGGTAATAAGAGCAGGGTAGATTTGAGACCCTGCACTCCACTGATTAGTTGTGTGATCATGGTTATTAAACGTCACCTCTGTCTTTTCATTCACACAGTGAGGATATGTTGACAAATTCACGGAGCGCTGGTAAAGATTAAGGAACTGATGTACATCAGCATGCTTTTGTTAATGATGGCACTTACTGGTTTATTTTTTGGTCACTAAGAATGCTAGGTGCGAAACTTTGTACCATATGAAAAGAGATTTTTCCTCACATTATATGTCTAAAATGGAATATGAAGCAGTTATCTTTTTTGACAAAACTTACTTAAACATGTGTATCTTTAGATAAGGACATGGAGGGAAAGTTTCATGAACACTGTTTTGGAAGGGCGAGATCAGTTTTATAAATGTTTATTTTATGTAGATTTCTGTTTAAGTTATAAAATTCTTGTGAAATTGCAATGTATTTAACAAATGGATGATGATGATGATTTCTTAGCTCTGACTTCCTTCTAGCCATATTTTTCAGTACTACATTGTGTATTCCCAATTCTTTTACTTTTTATTGCTTGGAGTAAAAAAAAATCATATATTTTATGATAAAATATTGATATTGTTTCCAGTTGTTTCGGCATGCATTTTTGGCAAGGTAATTATTTTATTTTATTTATTTATTTTTTTGAGTTGGAGTCTTACTCTGTCGCCCAGGCTGGAGTACAGTGGCATGCTCTCAGCTACCGCAGCCTCGACCTGCTGGTCTCAGGTGATATTTCCGCCTCAGCCTTCCAAGCGTGTACTAACATGCCTGGCTGGAACTACAAGCGTGTGCTAACATACCTGGCTTATTTTTTGATTTATTGTAGAGACGAGGTCTTACCAAGTTGCCCAGGCTGGTCTCAAACCCCTGAGCTCAGGCAATCCTCTCGCCTCAACCTCCCAAAGTGCTGGGATTACAGGCTTGAGCCACCGTGCCCAACCAATTATTTTATTTTATTTATTTATTTATTTTATTTTATTTTATTTTGAGTTGGAGTCTCACTCTGTTGCCCAGACTGGAGTGCAGTGGCCGCTCCCGGCCACCGCAGCCTCAACCTGTTGGGCTCCGGCGATCCTTCCGCCTCAGCCTTCCAAGTAGCTGGAACTACAGGCGCGTGCTACCACGCCCGGCTAATTTTTTGATTTATTGTAGAGATGAGGTCTCGCTTGCCCAGGCGG
>CAUYQG010299705.1:0-50363 GCA_963574415.1 Tarsius wallacei
CTCGACCTGCTGGGCTCCGGCGATCCTTCCGCCTCAGCCTTCCAAGTAGCTGGAACTACAGGCGCGCGCTACCACGCCCGGCTAATTTTTTGATTTGTTGTAGAGATGAGGTCTCGCTTGCCCAGGCGGGTCTCGAACCCGCGGAATCAGGCAATCCACTCACCTCAGCCTCCCAAGGCGCGGGATTACAGGCTGAGCCACCGAGCCCGGCTAGTAATGAACGATTAATCATCACAACCCAAAGTTGTAGGTATGATGATGACCTCATTCTACAGCTGAAGAAATTAAGATGGAGCTATATTAAGGCGCTTACCCAAGCTCCTGACAATAAGTACTGTCCTTGGGATTTGAACCCAGGCAGTTGGACTCCAGAGGCTGTTCTTTTAACTGTTACTCATTATTAACTATTAACTATTTTCATTATCAGCTATTATTCATCTCTACTGTAAGTAGCATTTTTATAGTCAAATGTAAGCACTGATTATTCATTTAATCCTAATATTAAAATGACTTTGGAAGACTAGAGAGAAGAGAAATATGTAAAGGTATGATGTGGTATATGTGAAAGACAACTAAATCTTCAGCATCTATGTTGGAAGTCAGTAGTCAAGACCTTAAAAACAGAAAGAAAGAAATAGCAATATAAGCATTACTTTTAGAAATTTTTAGATAACTGCCAAAAAATGTGAATTAAAAGAATTGAATGTTTCCTTCAGGGAATTAATTTTATCAAGGCTTGTAGAAATATTTTCCTCTGTAAACTATGTGCTTATATAATTTTAATTTTTTTAAAACCACTGCTGAAATTTCCCATTAGTGTCCTTAGGTATTTAAACCTGTGGGTATTGGTTAACTCTCAGATTAAGTAAAGAGAAAAGGTTTCCTGGGACCGAATTCTTTGGAGGCTTACATGGCCCATAGGTAGGAAGCCAAGGAAACAAAGAAGAAACAAGACAGAAGAGGAAAAAATCAAAGGACTCAAGTCCAAAGACCTAGGAAGCAAAGGAGGAGAGAGCATTGGGAGGGGCGGACCCACCAACAGTGACCCAAAGAATGGAATAACAATAGGCATAGCAGCTGAGCCTGAATTGCTCTAAGGTCACAAGTGGGAGATCAGAGCATTTGGGTAGTGGGTGGGGACAAAGGCCACGTTGTGGGGGATTACAGAAGGAGCTGTCAGTAAGGCATCAGCTGGAGTGAGGACAGATTACAGCTGTGAGTCCAGCAGTGAATCCTAAAGAGGTCGCAACTCTGCCATAGAACTCCCTACCTCAGGAGCTGTCCAGCTGATTTGTTTTCCCCCTGAAGTATGCTGCCAATGGAGCAGCCACTCCTTCTGAAATAGAGAAGGAATGACAGGAAATCATTATTGGCAAGAAGCTTGTTGACAGGAGGAAAATGACATGGTTAGTTTCTGGTGGTGGCAGGTTGCCATTTTCAGCAATGCCAAAGCAAAGAAATCAGAATATCTAGAAAATAATATTTCCATGCCCACCATATAAATTCTAGCCAGATGTTTCCTCCAAGGAATGTGAGCTCCTTTGGCTTTGATGACAAGTACAGAAGAGCAAAGAGCTCCTTACCACTGCTGATGAGTCCCCAGTTGTTGGTGACATGAATTGGGACGGGATCACAGCCAGCTGGGTGTTAGACCGGAAGATAAGTGAGAGGTTGCAGCCGAACTTCAAGAAACCCACCAAAGCCATGCTGGGGTGGAGAGAAGCCACCTGGCAGCATTGGAGTGGAGCCCTTGGAATGCAATTGTGTTCCGAGGGCAGACAGGTGAGAGCATCACCTATGACGGGTGATATGAAAGCACCCCACCCCCTCCAGCAACTAAAGCAAGCTTCCTGTATATTTCATCTTCCATTCACCTGGTCAGTCTCTTACTTATAGGGGGTTTCTGCAGATTATGCCCCTCTGAGATGTTATGACCCTATGAAATGTCAGATGGCTGTTTTCTTCAAGTAGCAAAGTCAAAAGACCATAAGTTGGCTTCCAGTTGTACATTGTTACGTACATTTTAATTATTCTCTGAAGCTACCAATTCCTTTCTTTCACTGGGGTCCAGTTTGAGAGAATGAAGGTTCTTTTTGTTGTTCTTTTTTTTGAGTTGGAGTCTCACTCTGTCCCCCAGGCTGGAGTGCAGTGGCACGTTCATGGCCACTGCAGCCTCAACCTGCTGGGCTCAGGTGGTCCTTCCGCTTCAGCCTTTCAAAGAGCTCTAACTCTAGATGCACGCCACCACACCCAGCTATTTTTTAATTATTATTATTTATTGTAGAAACAAGGTCTCTCCTTATTGCCCAGGCTAGTTTTGAACCCATGGGCTCAGGCAATCCTCTCGCCTCCGCCTCCCAAAGTGCTGGGATTACAGGCGTGAGCCACTGCACCGGCAGGTTCTTTAAATATATATATTCTACCTGCAGATAAGAGATTATCAAGGTTCACGTAAAATTAGCTTTATTACTGAGAGCTACACAGCAAGTGAAAGACACAGTATTTTGGATGGGTCATGTTTCCCTTCTTTCTGTATTTTCAGACCATTCAGAAACAAAACCAAGATACACACACACTCAACACTTACGTGGGACTGACACTAGAACGAAATTCCCAGCACCAGTTGTATTCTCTCCCCCCACCTCCTCAGCACCTGGAGAGGTATGTGGAAGGGAGTAGCGGATGGAGTGGGGAAATAGTCAAACTCCCAATGGTATCCTGGAGGAAGAAGCAAGGAGCACTTGCCTGCTCACCTCTCACTCCCTGTCCTCCTTCCATAGGCTCCAAAAGCAAAGAAAATGGAGCCTGTCTATGTGCTCCATCACATCCTGGATAGAAGGCAACTTCAAGGGAACTGTACAGCAGCCACATAAAAAAGGATGCCAGACTAGGGAATGGACACTCCGGGGTTCCTGCTCAGCTGTGTCCCACCCCAACGGTACCTCTGACAAATAAAAGCTATCGGTAGGAAAAAAGATATCTGTCCTTTGAGAGGTGACATCTGAGTGATATCAACTCTGGGCTTACTCTAGATGAGGCAAGAAAGACCCTGTGCTTTTAGGATTAAACATGGCGTAGGAGTGAGGCACATTGACAATGGAGTCAGATTAAATTCCAGGGGTGTACTTACTAGGTGTGTGACTTTAGGCAAGTTATTTAACCTCTCTGTGCCTCTGTATCCTCAAACTGGAAATGCAGTGGATGATCCTATTTACCTCGCAGGGTGATTTTGTCAAAATTAAGTGACTTAATTGATTTAACATAAGCGCAATAAATGTTAGCTGTTATTAAGTACGCTAATAAGGTTTCTGAACCCCAAACAGTTTTCCCCACCAACTGGTTATGTGCGTGAAATTCCACCTTTGGAAAATTATTCCTTGGAGTAACACAGTTGAGGGGTCACAGAGTCTCTAGTCTTAATGAAAGATAAAAACTTTTTATAAAGCCAAAAAAATGCATGATCAATGTTTGTATACCTAACCCCGAGTTGTACCCCACATCTTTATAATAAAAATTTTTTTAAAAGAAAATAATAATACTACAAAAAAATCTAATACTCATATTTATGAGACAGTTGAGGTAGTTACTCTAATCTCTTCCAAGATCACACCCAAGAGCAAAGTCCCATTAAGCACCTCCTTATAATATTTTCCTTGTTTCTTAGCGTGCTTCTATTATCTGCCTTAAAGGACTCCTGGTGTTCCCAGGTGGCACTAACTTCTCTTCAATGCCTCCAACCCACCTCCCTACGCTCAGGGTCAGAATGGCCGACGGTATCTACAATTTCATTGGCACGTCTAGATTTTTCTCATAGCCCTTGTCCAGTCTTTCTTATTCCCTCTGATCCATTCTTCTCTACTACTTGGTGTAGACGTCGGCCTCCAGTTCCTCTGGTATCCCAAATTCAAAATTTTGTTTCTCACATCCACCCCCACCACACGGAACACTTGCCCTGGCGTCGTTACCCAGAATACAAGCCATTCTCAGCCCACGTCTTTCCTTGTGTCGCACACACCTAAGATATCCTTTTCCCTGTCTCCATGGTCTGGTCTACAGACTGGTCCAAATATTTTGCTTTTATCAGCTTGATGGCCTTAAAATTTTTTTTTAATCTCCTTGGCCTCAGGAGTAACCCTGGAAGTTGTAAAATACATTTTGTTTCGTATTTTACAAGGGTTGTTGGAAGTGTTCAGAGAACTACCGCAGTGTAAAGGAAAAACTTACCACTCATCAAATGGCACTAATTTTTTAAGGCTTGGTTCAAATGCAATCCCCTATGGGAAGCTTTCCCGGATTCTCCACCATAATAGTCCTTTCTTGTTCTTCCTTCCTTCCTCTCTTCTTTCCTTCCTTTTTTCTTGGATTTTTGTTCTTTCTTTCCTCCTTTCATGCAACAAACTTCCATGTCAGCTGCCAGGCCAGTCTCAGGTCCACACACATAGCAAAGATGTGGCCGATGCCCTCAGGAAGCTCACAGTCCAGTAAGAGAGATGACAGACGTGAAAATAGAGATACGGATGAGTGTCAAGCACACACAGGTTGTAACTGCCTGATAAGCCTATGGAAAGTTTGCTAGTGATGGCGAATCGTGAGTTGAGCTGTGAGTGAAGAGAAGGCCTTAACAGGCCACTGTGTGGGGTGGGGTGTCCCAGGCAGGGGGCTACCAAGTATAATTGCTCCATTAGGACAGTGTTGCTTACAGTCTGGCCTGAAGAACGCTGAGGCAAAAATCATTTCAGGAACTCCTAAAAAATCCATAAACCCGCCCCAAGATTCCTGAATGAAAATTTCTGGGCTAGGACTTGGAAAAGTACATGTCAAACAAGTGCCCCAATGTGATCCTTCTAGTCGTGACATTGTGAGAACGGTGATCCCATTTGGAGTCACAGAGACCCATCAGGAGTCTTCAGACAAAGTGGGAAGAAGCAGATGAAGTCATAAAAGTGGACAGCCGACATATTCTTCTTGAATTTTCAATTTTGAAAACTTATCTAAATTTTCAGGAAAGACAACTTTTTCCATGGATGGAGGGAGGGCGTGCAGTCAACCCTCGCTGCCAATGTTCATCTGTATTTGCAGCTGGTCCCCAGCACTAGCATCACCGTCTCAGCTCCACTTCATATCCTCATGCATTAGATGCTCGAAGAGTATGCAACCAAGACCCCTCCCATGTGCAGCTCACAATAGGGTTTGTTCTCCTATGAGAATCTAATGCTGCTACTGATTGACAGTGGACAGAGCTCCACTCGCCTGCCACTCACATCCTGCTGTGTGACCCAGTTCCTAACAAGTCATGGATCAGTACCACTCTGTGGCCTAGGGGTTGGGGCCCCCTGAATTAGAACGCTAGGCAACCATTTAAAATTATATCCTGAAGTATAGTTTTTATACGAACCTATATTGACGCAAGAAAAAAATGCGTATGCAAGTTGTAAAACTATTTTTGTAAGAAAAGTAAGCTTTTATATATGTTTGCAGGAAAAAAGCTTCATAAAGAATGGACCCCAAAATGTTAGTGGTGGTTATCACTGGGCCATGGGAATTTGTATAATCTGCAGTGTGGGGAGGGGGATTTCTGATTTTCCTGAAAAAACACGCATTTTTATGTGTAATTTAAAATTTAAAAAAAAAAAAAACAATATCACTTCCTTTTCTTTAAGGCAAATAGCCAAAACCAAACTGGAATTTTAATTCAGTGACCCGAAGTCGTGAGAACAGAAGGGTCTGACCTCAGGGTGGGAGGTGATGACACAGCCCAGAGCTCTTTGCGGGGCGCCAGACCTTGGGTCTGGGCAAACATCTAACAGTTAAGGCCACCAGGGGAGAATAGGAGCTGAGGCGATGTCTTCCCCAGCCCAGGCGGCTCTCGGCTGGGAAATCACAGAGCCAGCTGTGAGAACCAGGAAGCTCAGAGGCGGGGAAATGAGGTCGAGGCAGGTGGCCCTCACGAGAGGTCCAGCATGGGCCAGATTCCCAGCGTGCCCTATGACTGCTGGAGTCCCAGCCAGATGCAGCTCTCCTCTCCTCGGGGCTTGGAAGTTTCTAGAAGGCAGAGGTTAGATCAGGGGCCCCGCAATTCAAGTGGAGACTCAGGGTCCGGTATTACAGAAAAGATTCCTAACATATATATGTTAACTACCCTAAAGACAGTCCGGATCATTCCCCAAACCTGAGATCCTTCACATTTTCACATTCGATTTGTGAAATAATGACATGCTGTCTCGCAACCGTGAAATTTTATTTTTCTACTCTGTGCTTCTAAAGTTAACATAATTGAAGGAGTTGTCTCAGACCCAGAATTTGGAATGTGTGTTCCATGTTCTAGATCCCAGACTACACTATCACCCTGTGCCATGCAGTTGTTTAGTAAATGTCATTATGAATAAATAATGACATACGGGACGTTACTTTTTTACGTGAAATTATATGTATAATGCAGCTGATACTGGGGATGGAAAAGCTTTTCACCGGTCCTATATCATAGCCTGTAAACCATGAACATTGAATTAACCCAATAAAAGTGACAATTCTGACCCTGGGCTCTACCCATTACTCTAAGGTTACAGCTTGCAAGCCAACTCAAATTGTTCTCAATGTGGTACTTTACTGAAATACTTATCATCTGGAAACCGTATGTAGTGCATATTCTTAATAAATAATAACACATTTTATTTTGGTTTACTGAAAATTAACAGGGCATTTGGGAAATTGCTGTTATTGTGGGAGCCTGTTTCACATTTGCCTTGGCAGTATAATAGCTATCTAAGTGGGAAACACGAGAGCCAATGACGGTGGAGGGTGATTTTTTTTTTTTTTCCTTTCCTCTGCTGTTGGTATTCAGAGAAAGTCATGCAGCTGGTAACATTAATGACATCCCATATACTCAGAAGAGATGAAAGAAGTAAAACAAAGTTGTAACGGGCATAACCATATGAAATTGTCATTCTGAGTTGATTAGTTTTGCATTCAGACATAATAAATCTACTTCTTTGCAACTATATTCCAATCCATAGTCCAAATGGTCTGCAAAGTTTCAAAGCTTTTTAGTAATTGCTTAAGACAGCTTTGTGAACGTGCTGAGCTGGAAGGCAGAAAGCAGAGGACTTTGGGGGACTATTCCTATGGCCAGAGCCCTTCTTGAGTTGTGACGCTGTACTTTTCTCTGATAATCCCAATTCCTTACCACCCCAAGTTTTAGAGGCATCCCCTATAAAGATCTCCCACCTTCCCCCCACCTCCACCATGGAACAATGAACAGATTACTTTCAAAGAGGCCTAGTTTTATTTCGAGACAAATACACTGGTACGATTGGAGAGAGAAGGATAATGATGGAATTCAGGGTGGAGGGGAGCGCTGAGACAGGCAATAGCAGACTTCGCTTAGTGGTTTCATTGCGTTAGTGGCTTCATCTGGTGCTTTCTTTTCTTCCCCATTCTGGCCTTGCAGGGCAGTAACTGGGAGGCAATGAGGACCAGGTCCGAGCAGGCATCGTCTGACAGTCTCTCGGCCAGCTTCAGCCTGGCCAGTCCTCTCAGCCCTTGCCCACCCTGTCTGCTGGCTCCCACTTTCTATGCTGAGATGCTACAAATGGTTTCATTTTCATGGTAAGAGGAAAACATTTCCAAACAGGTTTCTTTGTTTCTGTTCACCCTTTTTTTTTTTTTTTTTTTTTTTTTAGGGTTGAACATACATTCTCCTTCATTCCTTTCTATCAATTTGGTGGATGTTTGGAGGTTCAAACTGACATACTGAGAAATTATATACTTATTCTTATCTAATGATGCATTTTATATTTCCTGGATTTAAGAGAATTTGCTTTTTCTTATGTAATCCCCCCTTTTTTCCACATAGCTGATTCTTGAACATTAATGGTTCTACCATCTACTCAAACACACCCGTTGAAAACCAAAGTGACCCTTACTTTCCCTCCCCGCCTTAACTCCTAGACCACCTCAGTCAGCTTCTTAGCCAACTCTCAGATTTCTCACCCTCCATGGCTGTCCCAGTCCTTATCATTTTCCTCTTGCGTTATCGTTTTCCCCTCACCTATCTGTCTGTCTTTGGTCTGCCCCCCTTCCATGAACCCTTCCATGCCACCAAAACAATCTTCCTGAAGTTCAAAAATAATCATATCCCAGGTCTACCTAAGATCAACAAGTAGATTTCTATCTTCTGCAGGATTCGATCCACCCTCGTGAGGCAGCCAAGCAAGGTGGTTTAAGCGCTCCAGGGCCAACCTGTCGGGTTTCAAGTCCCAGCGGTGCCAATCGCAAGCTAAGTGAGTTGGAGCTGCACCTCAGTCTCTCCCTCTGAAAAATGGGGGACCTACATCATGGAGTTATTATGAGGATTCAGTGAATTAATACTAGTCCATGGCATGGGACAAGGACTGACACACAGTGATCATTAAATACCTTTTGTTAAATAAATAAAATAACTCACTGTGTGACAGTGAGCCCCTTCCCTGCCTATTTTTCCACTTTCTTCCCTCAATTTCCATTACTTCCGGCCATCCTCTTCACTACCCTCACCACATCAGGCAAACTCGCCACATAATTTCGTGCATGCTGTTTCTTTCACCCCAAGTATCCTTCTCGTTATTTCTCCATTATGTTTATCACACATATCTTTGCAAGAGTGTGTATCCCATTATTACATTAATATAATTTATTGTCCCCACCAAGCTCAAGAACATTGAATGTCAAGGACTCCCATGTGCTCACGTCTGCTAACTCCATATCTAGGAGAGTGCACGGGCCTTTATTAAGTATTCGAGAAATGATTGATGCTGGAAAGAAGGCAGGAAGGAAGGGAGGCAGAGAAGTAAGAAAAGATTTACGAACAGGCACTAAGTAGTTTACAGGGATTGATTCAGTTCTAACTACAGCCCTATGAGGTTGATGTTATTATTATCCCCATTTTACAGATTAAGGAAAAAAACTGAGATTGGTTAACTATTTCAACATCAGCCTGACCCTGGAATCTGTACAGACATTTCACAAAATTACCTTCCATCACCCCCAAACATGGCACCCACTCCTTTCTCTCCAACCTCCAGACATCGCAGACTCAAGGAGAGGTCCCTGGCAGTCACATGGGAGACAGCCCAGGCTGCCACGCATGGGTTTGAATCCCAGTTTGAAGTCCTGATAACGAACTTCCCTTGAGTAAGTGACTTCACATCTACTCCTTCTCAGTTTCCTTAACTGTAGAATATGCCCACCTTGTCATGAGAACAAAGGAAATAAAGGGGGCAAAATTACAGCTTCAGTGCTCTGCAGCCCACAGAACACCAACACGGAGTAGATATAACTTAGACTAGCTAGACTGACGAGATTCTTGTCTTAGGAAAGGAAGGTAATGAGTTATAATTCCCATTCTTGGTGGTTTTAAAGCACAGCCTTAATACTCTTTTATAAGATACAAGTTTGGTATGGCTAAGTAAAACACTTGCTTCCAAGAAAATATTTTAGGCATGTTTGAAAACAAAGGCGTTAAGGAATGTTGAGGGTGAGACAGGAATCTCTTGAAAGTGTAAGGAGCAAAAAAATATATATATGTAATCCACCATCATGGGAAGAACAAAATGCTTCCACTTGTACTGTACAAATAAAATAAAATTCCTTCCAGAATCAAAGCACCAACAACCTAGTGTTCCAGACTTTTCAGCTCAGGGTCTGAGAAAAGGCACTTGAATAAGCTCAACAATTCTTTTATACATGTAGGTGGAGAAATGCAAAAGGAAACCCCGAAACCCAGAGGAAGAGTTGGAAGAGTTTTATGTTCATCTTAATTTAATTTTTTATAACCTAATCACATTCGTAACTGAAGAAGCCACGAATACAATACAGAGGGAAACTTTCTCAAATTGAACCTTTGTTTGACAGGCCTTGGCCTTGTCTCTTTTTCTTGTGGCCTTCTGACATTTTTGCAGTCAGAACATGATCAGAGACCAGCCCAAGTTTTTACCCCCCAAAATTTAGAAGCAGTTACAAGAAGCAACTTAATGTATGACTGCAAAGACCAAGTCCATTTTTCATAGGGCATAATTAAAACTAGGTCAGTGAGAGAAAAAATGAGAGACAGAGAGTCTGTCTAAATATTACACTGATAAATGACAAATCCATCTTGAAACAATTCTCCTACCACTCCTCTATTTAGCAATGTCCTTCATTTTTTCACATTGGAAGAATATTCCGTTTTCAAGATACGGGCTTTTTCAGCAGTCCCCTGTTAGTGTGCCAAGTATTACAGATGGAGCTAAAATGATCCGTGGTAATTTACCATTCTCTACAATCAAAGGGCAAACGTGTCTCCTTCCTTTACTGTAGCCCTCTGGAGCGTGATCTGCACTTATTCTCTGGGCACAGTTCCCACTGATAACCAGGAAGGGCCTGCTGGAAGGATGCGTGTGCAGAAAACTCCACACTATAGATCAGAGAGGAGAATTCAGCCCAGGCCCAGCTGGGCATTCCAGATTGAGAAAAAGAAAGAAGCAAAAATAATATCAACAACGGGGGGGAGATGCTCTGACTTTGCAAGTTCAAGGTTTTCAAGTCTACGTATCTCTGATGTGCTGTGTGGTGGCTAGGGCAAAGCAAAGAGGCAACCAAGGGACCCGGGTCTACGAGAAAAAGAAAAATAACTGAAGAAAATCATACAAGTTGTCTGATTCCGTTCCAGAAAGTCAATCTTGTGAAGCTTGTGGGGAACTGAGAAGAACGGTTTGTGTGCTTAGCTTGGGTCGGCTCGGCTGTGTGGGGGAATGAGGAACGGAACTGCATAAACACTACCAAGTGTCTGGCAGCCTGACATGTTTTTCCCCTTGTCCTTCCCACCCCCACCCCTTCCTACAGCCACAATTTCAATCCCCACCTCCTCTAATCTCCTTGTAGGTCCTCACTGGAGTGGGGAATGACATGCACGATGAGTGTCTGACTACTTGGCATCAACATCCAGGCTTCGCCATAATGGATCGCTTTCCAGTCAACACTTGGGGTCTTTGGCAAAGCTTGCCCGAGGTGTGGCCCTGAGTCCTGTCAAAGGAGTGTCATTGCTAACACCTACAGACAGACATACCCCCAGCAAACCAAATTCTCTAGCAGACCGTTCATCAGTCCCAACCATTTTACAGCCGACAAGTAAAGAAAGACATTTCTAAGTGAATGATTCGGTTATGCATGTCTTTCGACACTTGATGTTTTGAATAGTCTGTTTTGGTAGGGTCTGCGGCATTGGATGGCTTTAAAACCACAAATGCCTGAAGTGCCACTCTTTGAAATAGTTCAGGCGTTTTCTTCCTTGCAGGCTGCAGAAAGTGCAATTACAAAACACGCCTAAGGGATGGATCCTTCTAGGCATATAAAAATAACAATTTCTCCACAAAAATCTTCTCTCCCTCCTAGTCCATCCAGCCCTGGGAAACAATGCTTCAGGCAGTTATGATCATGAGGGTCTGAGGAGTGTTATTCTTCTCCACTTGCTAAGTCACCCCAGAGTCCCCCCTTAATACTTCAATTTAATTCCTTTCCCCTGTTTAGAATCCTTCCTGAGCTCTTAGGATCAAGTATGCATTTCTGGATGTGGCCTCAGGAGTCTTCGAGATGGGACCTATGGCCGTCTCTCCCCACTGCCAGCTAAGGTCTCCAAATGGCTTCATTCCAGGGTCTCAAACTAGCCATGGCCTCTCCTACCCTCAGGCCCTCTCACAGACTGTCGCCACTGCCTGGGCTGACCTTGGCTAATCCCAACTTCCACCATCTTTGAACTTACCTCGGAGGTCAAGCAATCAATCTTGGCAGGCCTTCCCTGACTCCTAAACTGTGTCAGACTCCTTCCCTGAATTCTCCACAAGTAACTCTCTTTCCGCTGTCATAACATTCATCCTGCTCTACCTTCTTCTACTAGAAGGAAATCCCTTGAAAAAGAAATCATGCCTGTTGCATTCAATGTCGTGCCCCCAGCATTTAGCCCAGTGCCTGGAGTCTAATAGGACCCGATTAGTCTGGGTGCTTTAAACAACAGTTACTTATTTTCTCACAGTTTTGGAGGCCAGAAGTTCAAGATCAAGGTGCCATAGGGGTTGGTTTCTGGCAAGGCCTCTCTTCCTGTCTTGTAAACAGCCGCCTTCTGTCTATGTCCTCGCATGATCTTACCTCTGTGAATGCATTCAGGAGAAAGGGGAAGAAATGAGAGAGAATTCTACGGTGTCTCTTCCTCTTCTTAGGAGGCCACCAAGTCTATCAGATTAGGTCTGTGACCTCATTTAATCTTAATTACCTCTCTAAAGGTTCTTTCTCAAAGTATAGTCACCTTTGGGTCAGGGCTTGAACGTGTGAATTTGGGGAGGGCATAGCTCAATCCATGACAGCCTTCAACGCACATCGGTTGAGTAAATGGTTAAATGAAAAAATGGTTTCTTACTCCCAGTTGGTTTTTTGGTTGTTTTTTTTTTTGTATAAAGAGAGTGTTAGCTCATGAAGGCATGAACCATATCTTTCCTCCCCCACAGCACCCATCACAAAACCTGTCACATAGTACGTATGCAATACACATTTGCTGGATTGAGTTCAGGTTCAACATTCAAGGCTAAAGTTGCCTTTGAGAATAGAAGTATGTGTGAGTGTGTGTGTGTGTGTGTGTGTGTGTGTGTGTGTGTGTATTTGCATTTGTGTGTATTTTCATTACAAATAAAATGTAACTTAATGACTTCCTTATGATCATACAGAAAGCCAATTCTGAACTTCTAGACAGACAGCTAGCAAGTAAGCTGCAGCTTAAAGATCAGTTAAAGAACAGAAGCAAATGAGCTGCTTGCAAATTCTGGGCGCCTTAATTTCTTTCCTCCTTATAGTGACAGTGCTTTCTCCCCAAAGTAATTTTCTTTTGATAAAAGGAGATCAGGTTCTCTGACCCCAGAAAAAAATGAATTAGTGATTTCTCTGCCTGAGAGTTGACAAACAGCCCTTACATCTTGCTCTCCTGATCTCCAGCAGTGAAACAAATAGACTCTGAAAATAATCTATCTGGTTTTTTTTTTAAGAGGTTAGGGAACCAGAGAATTCCTGTAGAGTCCAGACTTCTGGATAATTCTTTATCTTGTTTTTCTCCATGAGGACACAAGTGCCCTGATCGCCACACATACCTTATACCTCCAGCTTCAAACACACGGTTTCCTCAGCCAGCAGTGCCAGAATGGGCAGCAAAGTGAACACCTTATCTCCAGAGGCCTCTCTCACCGGGACCTCTGGCCCCTGTCACCTGCAGCTGGCATCCACACTCACAGTATTCTCCAGGCCTCTGAGAGTTCTGCTCAAATCCGCTGCCTCTAACTCTCACCTGATAGGTAGGTAGGCATTACCCACTCTGAACACACCTCTTCATCCTTTACAGAAAAGGAGACCGAGTGAAGTGTGAACCTACGTGGTTCTAGCAAATGATCTGAATCCAAAAATTGTGTTCGGGCCTGTCCTCCTCCTGTCCCACCCCCTTCTCATAAGATTAGGTCATGTGAATGACATTAAGCAAAACGTCTCATGTGGTTGGAGCCAGTCTCGGAACCTCGGGATTCTTTCTTGTGGGCGCTTATATAGATTTGCACTTGCTTAGCTCGATATGCATTTTCCTCAAGAAAATGTGCATCAAAGATTAGTAATTAGCATCCATTTGTAGACTAACTGAATAGATGAACTCAATTAATAATAGTCAAATTATAATATAACAATAAAATGGCATTTATTCAAGCATCCCAAAGTCACATAACATGACGTATTTTATAGCAACATATTTTAATCCAATAGTTCCTAAGACTGAGTGTTTATGAAAAGTATCTGAGATCCACGTCATCATGACTCTTATTGGCAAGAATAGCAAGAAGGTGGTTTAACTTTTAGGAGCTACACAAATTTGCAGAAGAAGCTTTGTTCCGTACAGCCAAAAGCCCTCAAATAATGCCCTGAACAAGAAACCCAGGGCACAGCAGCAGAAGCTTATCATGTTGTGTTTCACATCTCTTGGTCTTACCTCTAATTCCCACTGTAGCTGTGGCAAAGCCTTGTGAGAACTTCTGTGATCATGTGTCATCTCAAGTGCCTGCTGAGTTCCTTTAAAGGCTTTCTGCCATGGGATTCTCCAATGATGAGAACATTCCAGTGTCACCGCATAGAATACTGGTGTCACCCAGGTGTCTACTTGCCATCTTCACCAGATAACCCTCAATCAATAGGGAACAGAAACCAGTGGAGAAGCGATTTCCCCCATCCAACTTAAGGTGGGTAATTCCAAGAGACACTCTATTTGTGCTTCCAAAGAATCTAATAGGATCAAACCTCAGGTGGCCATTGACATAACCCAATTGATCATACCCCCTCATACTGGCATCTCTCCTTCGCTCTTTCACTCTCCCCTGCACCTCACTCCTGTGCCCAGGTCAGAGTTTACCATTAGTAGGCGCCTGATTTTAGCCAAGTTACTTAACTTCTCTATACCTCAGTTTCCTCTTGTGTAAAATAGGGATAATGGCAGAATGTACTACATGGGATTTAATGAGTGGATGCCTGAAAAGCATTTATAAGTGCCAGGTACAATCAGAAGTGCTCAGCAAATAGCAGCTGGAATAAAGGGACATTCAGATGAAAGCAAGGAACTGTGAGGAACTACCGCATGTGGGAGCCTGTCAGTTTTTTGCTGTGGATAGAGCCTAGGGTCTAAGTGGGGAACAGGGAGAGGTGTGAATGGCAACGTAAGCAGGCTTCATCAGGAATAGATAGATCACAGAGGCTCCTGTGGACCGTGCTAAGAAATGCACCCATTCTTCTGAGGACAGTATGAAAGTGTTGAAAATTTTTAGTGGGAAAGTGATATGATCTGATTTCAGAAGAACATTCTGGAAGGTGTAAGGTGATGACTAAGAGACGGTGAAACATACTTTGATGAATAAAATAAAGTCAAATTATATCCACACACTAGATCCTAGAATGGGCCTGTAAAGTTCAGTCCGTTCTCACCAGCTCTGTTCCTCCTGCAGTTAGTTGATTACTTCTAAATAAACTGATGAGGTTTGGGGGTTCTTTTTTTTTCACTCCAGTGTCATTTTCAAATGATAAAATGATGGTCTTGGGAGATACATTAGTTTCCTATGGGTGCTGTGATGAATTGCCACAACATTTGTGGCTTAAATCCACACCTACTTATTATTATCTTAACGGCTGTGTAAGTCAGCAGTCTGAAATGAGTTTCACTGGGCTAAAATCAAGGTGATGGCAGGAAGCCCATTCCTTGCCTTTTCCAGCTCTGATAGGCCACTTTCATTTCTTAGATTGTGGCTCTGCCCTCCAACTTCCTAGCCAGTAGCCTAGCATCTTCAAATCTTTCTTTGACTCTGACACTGACACCAACCTCTCCTGCCTCCCTTTGTCACTGATAAGGATGCGTGTGGTTTGGCTGAGCCCACCTGGATAGCTCCAGATCATTCTCCTCATCTCAGGAGGGGGATTTAATCACATCTGCAATGTCCCTTTGGCCATGTAATATAACAATATTCACAGGTTCCAGGAATTAGGCTGCAGATATTTGGGGAGGGGGGTATTGTTCTGTCTACCACAGGATGTAAATGATGAGTACAAGGGGGACCCCCAAAAAATTATTTTTTGAAGGGCAGTCCCCTTGGAGTACAGGCTTTCCCCTCTAGGTAAGTGTTCCAGGAACCCATCGGCATCAGTGTGCCAGCTAGCCTTGTTTTGAGAGGCTGCGTACAGCTTCAGTGGATTTCTTCTGGAGGGTCGTTCAATGCATTTGCCCATTTCTTGATGGGTGATTTATGAGCGCACCTGCCTACTCTGTGCTGAGTGTTCAGCAGTTTTTGACCAAAAAGAGCCTGACCCCCGTGCCCCACCCTCCCTAATTCACCAGTCTCACCCCATATGACGTTTTTGGTTCTCCCAGGTGAAAAATGTCCTCAGAGGGAATCATTTTGGCAATGTAGAAGAAGGGAAACAAAAAACAGCAGAAACAACCAAAAAGCATCGAAATTAACAAGTTCAAAAACTGTTTTGAGCAGTGTAAAGAGCATCTTGACACGTGTATCGCATCAGAGAGGACGTTGAAGGTGACTGAAGTTTAAACATGTTGGAATAAATACACTTTTTTTTTTTTTGAGTTGGAGTCTCACTCTGTCACCCAGATGGAGCGCAGTGGCCGCTCCCAGCCACTGCAGCCTCGACCTGCTGGACTCCGACGATCCTTCCACCTCAGCCTTCCAAGTAGCTGGAACTACAGGTGCGTGCCACCACACCCGGCTAATTTTTTTGATTTATTGTAGAGATGAGGTCTCGCAAGTTGCCCAGGCGGGTCTCGAACCTGTGGGCTCAGGCAATCCACTCACCTCAGCCTCCCAAAGCATGAGATTACAGGCTGAGCCACCGAGCCCGGCTATTACATATTTTTTTAATAAATAAGTTCTGGGTTTTTTGGGTCCCCCCTCATACAAGTTTTAAGTGTGTTCTTTCAAGTGCCTCTGATGTCCAAATTTGCCACCAGCTAATTCCAAAAGCAGGACCCACTGTGCTTGAGGCCAGTAGAGGAGGGATCAGGAACCTCAGAGTCAGCTCAAGGGAGTTTATGAAGACAGAGAATTGGTCATGGAGAAAGAGTTGTGAAAGCTTGTCGCGTTTCTCCTAAAGCCCTCTCCCCTAAGACGTTCACTATTTAGCCATTGCCCATAAGACACCTGAAACAACTCTTTCCATTTTGCAAATGGACAAACTAATGCCAGCTAAGCAGATCCATCCATGGCCCTGTTCATAACATCCCCAAAGCCCATTTCTCCTATGACAGCTTAGTTCTTAAGTGTTTGAATTTCTCCAAACCCAGCAGTGATGCATTCAGAATATAGTCCCATCTCAGAAAAAATACACATATATACAATTTTCTTTTTAATTAAAATGAGCTTAAAGTAGCCACTATAATTTTCTCCCTGGTATTTATGAGTCATTTAATAAAAACGTGTCAGCCCCACAATGGTCCTATGCCCTGCTCTCACTGCCCCGGTCCATCATTCCACAGCTGGCAAAGATCTGAAAATAGATCATTATAGCTGAAATATCTGGAGGGGTGGGTGGGTGGTTAAAAAACACTTTTGTATATCTGTATTGTTGGCAGAATATATACAGAATATGTGAGTTTTCTGAGACATTAGATGGGAACCGCTTGTCTCCTGACTTTATTACCTTAAGCTGTTTTCCTTCCCCCTCACTCTCGTCTCTAGCACAAAACGTGAAGTTTTCCCTGCTATGATAAGCTAAGAGAGCTCCTGAATCTACCTTCCCTTATTGTGACATCCATAAATCCATTTTAATAAACCCAGGCACACCCCTGCACCTGCTGCCGCTTCTTTGATATCCGAGCAGAGGTTTTGCCGTGGAGCAAAATGTCTCAGCATGAATCACCCCCTGAGGTGAAGCCAGTATTCAGAAGAATGACAGGGGCCATGGCAGGTGCCGTTCGGTACGTTTGGAGAGAAATCGTGTCAATGTTACATCAATTAGGCTCTTGTTTCCATCATGCAGAGAATCATGATGGAGGCAGAGAAGATCAGCTAGCTTTCCGGAGTATGTCGTTCTTCTGAGGAGCTGTTCAAAGTTTTACTTTTCTGCTTTTGAGTTTGTTATAATGTTTGTCCAACCGGAAGGTAGGCTATAAGAACTCGGCTGAGTTGAAACAAATAAAATGTCCTTTGTGGTCCTCTCCTGGTTCTCTGTGGGGAGCTGGGACCACTACACGGTGATCAAATGTGCCCCGTGCCAGAGAAAGCACATGCTTAAGACTGAAAGGAATCTGTTGACAAAGGAGGAAAAACATATCAACCAATTTTTCTTTATAAGAAGAAGAGATAATTGATGTCTTTCTCACATCCCTTAGGGGCTATAGAGAAAAGGACAAAAATTGTCATATGGGGGAGGGGGGAGACCACTTGAGTTAGGTCAGAGCATTATTCTTCCAGGAACACTGAGTGCTTCAAAGGTTGACAATGATCAGTAAATGTTAGTCGGATGGGATTGAATTAAATTGTGTTGAATTATAGAGGTTGAAACTAGAGGCAGGTCTATATGGCAATGGCATTTTTGAGATATGGCTTGTCTTGTTTAAGGATAATTGTGTACGTCTGTTCCACAAATGCATTCAAATGTTCGATTCCACCAATGTTGAACTCTAAGAGATCATGAATCCTGAGAATCACAAACCCAAGAAAAGAAACTGACCATGGCACCATAAGCACCATAACACGCATGATACCTCTCCTGCCCACGCCATGCTTTACCACCCTTTTGCCTTTATGGTACTTTCCAGTAAATATTTATTACAATACTTTGAGCTCATGAAGAAGTCAGAGAGATAGAGAGCAATACTTAAACCCACACACACACATAGACAAGCCAGTACCACCACAGCAAACGTAGAAAAGCCAAAATTGAATTTTGTTTTTCTTCCAGGATCCAAGTTTTATGACGTGCTGGTTTGCATGACGTTTCTCCTTGGGCCAAATGCATTTTGGCAAATAAAATCAGATAGACCAACCACATTTGATGCCCCCTATTTTTTCAGTCATGGCATCAGGCAATGGCAAATTCATCAGGAAGATGGCCCAGGTCCACAGAGTACCTACTGTGTAGGGGCGTGATTCTCTGCCCTGTTGAAAAGTTATCAAAGAACCGGGAGGAGAAATGCTCTTCCATGTAGAATCACAAGGTAGATGGAGCACTAGGAATTGGAGTGAGAACCTCTGAGTTGCTGTCCCTGATTATCAGATAGATCATTTTAAATGAATACATGTTATTTAACATTCATTCTACTCCACTACATTTACATTTAAGGTTGCAGAAAAGATCAAATTACATAATAAAGTCTGAAAGCGCATCACACACTGTCAAGTAAGTGGGAATGTCAGTGCTCAACATTTTCAAAACCCAAGTAGGAAGACAACCCAAACGCACCACATTCCGAACATCTGGAGATCTGGGATTGTGTCATAGTCCCTCATGTGCCTCCAGTGCCCAACACAGTTTCAGGTACTGATGGAAAAAAAAAATGAATGAGTGAGTCATGTAATGAATAAGTGGTGTATGAATAGTTACAAACAAATGCATTCGCAAGTACATAATAATGGTATAAATAGTACAAATGGTGAAGATGTGTTAAGAGTCACGAGGTTTCTTTTTGGTAGAATGATTTATGTTCCTCCGGGTATATTTCCAGGAGAAGGATTGCTGGATTGTATGGCTTGCACTGCTTTCCATGGGAGTTGAACTTGGTTGCACTCCCACTAATAGTGTAGAAGTGTCCCCTTTTCTCCACACCTGCGCCAGCATCTGTTGTTTTTTGATTTATTAATGATAGCCATCCTTACCGGAGTTAGGTGGTATCTCATTGTGGTTTTGATTTGCATTTCTCTGATGATCAGTGAGGCTGAGCATTTTTTCATGTGTCTGTTGGCTGCTTGTATATTTTCTCTTGAAAAGTGTCTATAAATGTCCTTTGCCCACTTTTTAATAGGGTTGGATTTTTTTTCCTTCCTTTCAGCTTATTTGAGTTCCTCATACATCCTGGATTTTAGGCCTTTGTCAGATACATAATTTGCAAATTTTTTTTTCCATTCTGCGGGTTGTCTCCCCACTCTCCTGATAGTTTTTTTTTAGTGTGAAAAGTGTATCAGTTTGATGAAGTTCCACTTGTCTATCTTAGCTTTTATGGCATTCACTTTTGGGGATTTAGCCAAGAATTCATTGCCTATTCCAATGTGCCTAAGAGTGTTTCCTATGTTTTCTTTTTGGATTCTTATAATTTGACCCACATGTTTATAGCCACATATTCACAATAGCAAAGACATGGAACCAACCCTACTGCCCATCGAAAGTGGACTGGATAAAGAAAATGTGGTCCATATACCCTAAGGAGTATTATGAAGCCATAAAGAACAAATATTGAACTTCGCAGCAAATTGGATTGAGTTGGAGACCATCATACTTAGTGATCTATCACAGAAACAAAGAACCGAATACCACATGATCTCACTCTTAAGTGGGACCTGAACATGAATCACATTAGCACAAGGGAGAGATCCACAGTGTCTGGGCAATGCCAAGGGCAGGGGGGTGGGCACACAACAACACAGAAGTACCTGACACCAAATCAGGAAAATTAAGGGCCAGTTGGAGGCCCAATTTCACCTGCGTGCAGCCTACTTGTATCGTTAATTCTTACTTATACCCACATCCTTATAATAAAATAAAATTTAAAATAGAAAAGAATAAAAGGCATGAGAGGGAAAAGCAATTTAAAACCCCAAAAGAAAAGGAGCCATGAGGACATGATCTTGAAGAGGAAAAAAAAAAAAAAGAACAAGAAACAGAAAAGAGGAAGGTGATGGGGTGAGAGAAAAAGGAAGAAGAAAACAGAGCAAGGAAGTACAACTGGAAAAACAGAGCAAAGAGAGTTCGGAAGAAATAAAATGCGTGTCAGAGATGGATGATGGACAGGCTTGCCTGGAACAAAGGGACAGATGTGAGAGCAATGAACGATGAAGTTTTTAAAAACATGGGAATGGGAAGGAGGATAGCATGGGGGTAGCTGACGGACAGCCATAAATGCCTGAGTGTTTGTTTGACCCGATGTGCAAGGAAATCAACAGCGAATAATACAGACTTCATGGACCTCGTGATCAATTGCTCAGGTAACTTACC
Organism: Tarsius wallacei; assembly: GCA_963574415.1. Lineage (NCBI taxonomy): Eukaryota > Metazoa > Chordata > Mammalia > Primates > Tarsiidae > Tarsius > Tarsius wallacei. The sequence goes on from CAUYQG010299705.1 coordinate 20,737, forward strand.
AGTGAAGAGGAGATGGATACAAGCTCTGAGGGGGGCAGTCGACACTGACTTCAAGTTATCCGGGTGGGCTTTCCTGCTCCCGGGCAGGTGTTTGAGCTATAACGTCAGAGCTCGAAGTTGACACAGGGAATGTGGAGTCAGGGAAGGCATGATGAGTTTGGTTTTTTGTTTTGTTTTTTTTTAAATACAGCTTTTGTCCAACTTGACTTCTGCTTCGTTCGCCAAGCTCCTACAAATGCAACCCTTATTGAATTCTTCCTCTGGGCTCCCACGTCATACGATGAAACATTCAATCCTATACTGGTCGCTTTCACTGCTTGATCACATCTGTCTTAGGCTTTTCTCCTGCAAGCAGATAATAAATTTTGAAAAGCCCCTTTCTTGCATTCCCAAGTCATGCCTGTCACAAACCTGTGCTTTTACATCGGCAGGAAGAAGCCACACGGAGTTCCCCAACATTCCTTGCAAGGAGCCCCACACACCATCTGTGTCTGCAGCAGTGTACCTGGACCCTCTGCTTTCATTCCAAACCTGCTGCTACTTGGAGTTGTGCACGCTTGGCCCCATCCCCTAGCTCTGTCTTCCCTGCCTATCCCTTCTCTCCCCTTTGGAGATCACACTTGCATGTAGATGACCTTTAGTTTCTGGCCCAGGGCTCTGGTGTAGAAATAACCCCCCTATTACTCCCGCTATGGCTGTCCTGGGTGATCATCCACTTTCACCTGCTTCACATGCCACATCTCCTAACCCTGATCTACCAACTATCTAGTTCCAAAAGGAAAAAGAAAATCAGCCAGTACCTAACTTAGCACCAGGACCCAGAGTAGATTCTCACATGACCCACCTCTTAACCCTGATCTACCAACTACCTAATTCCAAAGGGAACAAAAAAATCAGCCAGTACCTAACTTAGCACCAGGAAACAGAGTAGATTCTTAATAAATATTTTTAAATAATTTAATGAATTAATTTTTAAAAAGACATCTGACAATATTATCTTTCTTCTATCAACTGTGTAGGTTTCTAGGGATGGGAGGGAGAATGCATTTTTACTAGCATTCTTGGGCACAGACAACACCCCTCTTTAGTGAGCCCCACCTCCCCCTCAAATTCAAAGAACAGTTCCTTTGCCCTCTGCAGAGACAGCTTACTTTGAGGGGCCCATGTACGAAGGGCAGAACTATAGACACGTGAACTGCATCTTAAGCAAAGCATATGGTAGAACTCTGTGTAACTTCCCTGTAAGTTAGACAAGTACTTATAATGAAAGGTTTGTGAGTTCAGAAAGCCCCGGGGTATTCGAAAAGACAGTTCAGCTTCCTGTCTAGGAAGAAAATGACAGCTCTCCTCACTGGGATTAAGCTTCAGATATTCAAGAGCAAAAAGAGAGAACTTCTGAGTAATGTATTGGGCCCACTGCAGGAAACTTAGTGCCTCGCGCACATTACTCCTGTGGAATCAGATGCCTAATGTATTGACAGCGTGCAGAGGTGTTGGGTATCATTTCAAGAAAGGACAATGCCTTTCTCGCTCCAAATACCACCACAGACACTGCACCTGTACCCACTCATGGAGAGATGACAGTACGGCCAAGCCCCCCACCTTCCACAGACGAGGGTCTTTTTCCTAAGGACTTTTCAGACTGGCCCGTTTCTTTCAGATTCCGCCACCACCAGAGTTCCAGCCATCCTCATACCTCCTTTCCACAGTGGCAGCCACTTCCAGACTGCTGTCCTACCCCAGAACCCTCTCCCTTCAAATATGTCCTCCTTGTACCCCACAGAGCGATCTAAAACTCAAATGTACTTCCTCCTCCACTAAAAATCTTTCAATGGTTCCCTGTGGCCTGTGGAGTAAAAGCCAAGCTTGCTATCACCTCTACAAGCATTTCTACTAGAACCATTTTCTCTGAGCTGGCTTCTGCCCACCCCCAGAGACTCGTCTTTCCACCCACCCCCAACCCCGATTTCTACCTTCTCCTTTTCTCTCTGGCAAAAGTGAATTCTTTGGCATGTCAACTACACTATGATATGTGGAGCCACCAAATTTGTACTTGTGCCGTTTCCTCTGCCTACACCTTTTCACTCCCTTTCACTTAGATAGCACCAAGATTAAGCTCGGATCCTCCAGAAAAAGCCCACAGACCCACAAGGCTTGGTTCGATTTCCTCTTTCTCTACGCCTTCCTTTAACCCTATACCCCTCTTATCTGAGACTCCTCTGTTTCCATGCCTGTTATCCCCAGTTTTCGCAAGTAATTTCTATGCCACATTCTACTTTGAATCCCTGACCCATGGGCAAGCACTTAAGCCTTATGAGTATAGGCAGCCCTGAACAAGATCCTTTAAATGTTCCGTGATTGCCAAGGCATGCGGCTCCCTAGCGGCCCTCCAATAAAAATTTGTTGAATGAATGAATGGGAGTGCATTTGCCAAGCATTTGCGGGCAACAAATAAAAAGACACAAAGCCTGAACAAATATATGGGGGTCAGGTAAGGAGGAGTTAATGCCTATACAAACAGGTAAACAAGGACAACTAGGATTCTAAAATAAAATGAAACACAAAGCAAATCTTTGAAAGGGAAGGTTTGATGCTTTCAAATGATAAAGAACTACAAATGGAAACTCTTGGAAAAATAGTACAATGTTTGGGCTTCTGAAAAACAGTTTCCGCATCTTCTACAAACCTCTAGAATATTGATATATTGAATCATTGACTGGCAAAGGGAAGATTGACCTTGGAGAATGATTTAATGATAGTTTCTAAGGAGTCCCCATCGTGTCACTTGTTCATGAAAATGGGAGAGGGGGTTGAAAGAGAAGGAACAAGCTGTGGATATAAATTATGTAGCATTTTGGTGATTTTGATATTATGCCTCGCAGAAGGTGAATGGAAAGTAAGAAGAAAATAGGAGCGTTTTTTTTTTTAATTAAATAATAAAGCTGAATTAATATGTAAGGGTGTTTATGAGCGTGGACACTTAAAAGGAAGAAAAATGACTAGAACAAAAAATTTAAGGTTCAGCATTAACAATAATTGAGTTCATTCTTTCTGTAAGGTCAGTGGTAATCCTGCGCCTTGAGAGGCTGAGGTGAGTGGATTGCCTGAGCCCGCGGGTTCGAGACCCGCCTGGGCAACTTGGCGAGACCTCATCTCTACAATAAATCAAAAAAATTAGCCGGGTGTGGTAGCGTGTGCCTGTAGTTCCAGCTACTTGGAAGGCTGAGGCGGAAGGATCGCCAGAGCCCGGAAAAAAGAAATGTGCAGTAAGATGTCCAAGGTCAGCCTCTTTCCCCAGACTTGAGCCTCCACCGAGTTGTAAATTGTCACTTCTGAGATCTGTATTAATTATTCCAGTTAACCCAATGTCTCAGTGTATTTGTGCTGCTATAACAAAACACCTGAGACGGGGCAGTTTGCAAAGAACAAAAATTTATTTCTAGTCGTTCTGGAGGCTGGAGGTCAAGATTGAGGAGCCAGCAGGGAGGTTTGGTCTCTGTGAAGGTTCCTCTGTGCTTCCAAGATGGTGACTTGTTCCTGCTCTTCCAGAGGGGTAGGACACTGTGTCCTCACATGACAGAAAGGATGAGGGAAACCTTTCCTTTCAAAGATTTGCTTTGTGTTTCATTTTATTTTAGAATCCTAGTTGTCCTTGTTTACCTGTGTGTAAAGGCATTAACTCCTCTTTACCTGGCCCCAATATATTTGTTCACGCTTTGTGTCTTTTTATTTGTTGCCTGCAAATGCTTGGCAAATGCGCTCCCATTCATTCATTCAATAACTGTTTATTGGAGGACCGCTAGGGAGCCACATGCCTTGGCAATCATGGAACATTTAAAGGGTCTTGTTCAGGGCTGCCTACACTCACTCTCCATCAAATCCTTTTATAAGGGCACCTAACCCCATTCACAAGGTTGGAGCCCTCATGACTCAATCACCCCCTACAGGTCACATCTCTTAATACTGCTGCATTGGAGATGAAGCGTCAACATGAATTTTGGAAGGGACAAAAAATTCATGCCGTAGCACCCACTTACATAGAATCACCCTTTACTAGTGCTACAAGGCATTGGAAGGGATGTGAATAGATGTGTGATTTACAGGTTAGAAGCAGCTTTGCCACGAGAGAAAGCCCGTATAATGAAACAGATGGACAAAGCGGATGAAAGAATGTTCTGGAAACATTCAGGACCTGTGTTAGGCCAAGCATGGAAGGAACTGAGCTGGAGGCACTCACTCTGGGACTATGTCTACACTGCACCACTCCTGACAGCCAATTTGAACAAATAAACACTCTCCAGAACTCATTTTTACTTCAAATCTGTACTTGCTCTAATAGAAGAAATCTCCCAGATATTGGCCAATTGTCAGCTCAGAAGCATTTATCAAAGTTCAAAGGTTACTCCACGATGACAGAGCTGATTTTGTTCCATGGTAAAATTGCCAAAGTAATGAGGAAAAACGATGTAAAGAGTCCTCTTTGGTGGAAAGTTCATTACCTTTAGTCTTGTTCAAAGCTGCTACAAAGAAATTAAAAGCTTGAACTTATCCCTGTTTTTAATTCAGGTTTCTTTTCCAACTTACTAACTTGGAACAGGGTATCATGTATTCTGGAGTCATGATGGACCTTCAGTATCCGGGTTAGATCATCCAAGAGGAACACAGAAGAAGAGTGGAAGAGGCCGCTCTGGAACTGAGAGTAAGTTTGCAGACCACGAAGATCAATTCACAGTGTCTATCTCTATTACAAGCTCAGATTTGTCATCAGTAAAACCATTGCTGAGAATTGCTGTTACGTTGTTCCTCTCCTGAAATCCTTTCAATGTGTAAGAGGTTCCCCCTAAAAGAAAGTGAAAGGTACGAGAATGAGTCAGAACATCTATTATACTTTCAGACACACAGAGACTGAGCAAACCATCAGTGTGGAATCAAACAGCAGTCAGTAAATAAAATCCGAGTGTTGGCCGGCTCGGTGGCTCAGTCTGTAATCCCAGCACTTTGGGAGGCCAAGGCGAGTGGATTGCCTGAGCCCGCGGGTTCGAGACTCACCCAGGCAACTTGGCGAGACCTCGTCTCTACAATAAATCAAAAAATTAGCTGGGCATGGTGGCGTGTGCCTGTAGTTCCAGCTACTTGGAAGGCTGAGGCGGAAGGATCGCCAGAGTACAGTGGGTCGAGGCTGCGGTGGCCGGAAGGGTGCCACTACCCTCCAGTCTGGGCAACAGAGTGGAACTCTGACTCAAAATAAATAAATAAATATAATTAATTAATTAATTAATTAATTAAAAATCCAAGTGTCATTATATGGGTTTCACATTATGGATGCTAGAAGCTCTCTCATTGGGCTACCCATTTGCAAATTGAGGAGGTTAGACTAGAACCAGAAGTCTCAAAATCAAATATGCTCAGCAGTCAAGCATGTAGCATAAATGAAGGAAGCACTGATACTAGGCAATATGGACCAGGGAGAACTTGACAAAACTGGGGAGAAAATGAGCTATTTGGTATTTTCAACTTTAATTTTTTTAAAAATGCCTGTGCCAAACCAAATGTATCTGAGATCTGAGTCAGCTTGCAGACCCCTAGTATTTGACCTCTGTGGTAGGTCATTCCTAAGGTCCCTTCCAACATGGTGTCTCTCTTTGTGGATTTATACCAATATTGTAAAACAGTAGTATCTAAAATGCATCAAGGCTCTGGAACTTATACTGGTTGCAGGCATCACTTTTATCTGTTTGATCAATCCCACCAGAGGGAAGAAAAAAAGAGAGAGGAGGTGGCATTTTGTGTTCAACAATAAATGGAAGACTAATTCAACAACAAAAGCATCCCTAAAGTGGAAAATCTGGTAACAGTATCCAATACTTACTATGACGATACTCAATTTGGTCAGTCAAAAGAAAAACCTTAGGTACACATCCCAGTCATCAGTGGAGCTGCAAGAAAATAGAGAACTTCCAGAAATGGAGCAGCTTCATGGGAGAAATGCATCAGACAAATCCCAAAGCAAAGCAACATGACTGAAAATAATAACTCGTGTATTCATTTATTAAGCATGTATCAATCTCCTATTGGACGCCACATAAAAGGTGTCCTGAGATTACAGACAAAGAGCAAATAATTATTTGTGAGGGGGTCCAGGAAAGCTTCACATGAGAAATGGTCTTCAAAATAAGCTTTGAAGGATGGATGAATGTTTGATGGGCAGACGAGCAAGGCAAGACACTTCAGGTAGAGTGAGCAGCATCACACAAATGCAAAGAAGGAAACGCAAGATATGTTTGAGAAGCACAAATACGGCTGGACAGAGACAACAGCATAATTTGGAGAGGAGAACATGTGACGTGAGTCATATACTAGCTGTGTGATCTTGGGCAATTCATTTCCTCACTCTGGAAAATACTTTTCAAGAAAAATGATACTGCGATAGCTACCAGGATGCCAACCAAACATATATACTTTTTAAGTGATGTTATCTTTGTATTACTTTTGGTTCACTGTAATCAGAAGTGTCTGGACGCTGATGGGAACCACTTTGATCACCTCTTGTAATTGCAGAAGTCAAACAGGACTCGTATTCATCTTTTTTATCGGTATATATTGATTAGTACAGTTTTAATACTGTTTTTTCCCCTTTCTTAAAATGTGTATCCTTGTTTTGTCACCCTCTGTATCTTATAGGGTTGTTATGAGGATTTTTTTTTAACCTGTAGTGTATAATAGTGGAGAGTGCCGAGTAGTTCCTAAATACGTTTATTTTCGTTACTATTCATACAGATAGCTGATGAATTCAAAGCAACATGAAACTTTGCATTTGCCTCTCACAAGCTGCCTCATAATTTTGTCATTCATTATGAGTCATGCAGAGGACCTGCCCTTCAGGTCTGAGACATGCATTTCCTAAGCTGCCAGGTGTGTTGGTTATTGATGGCGGTCTTCCGCACTCCAATTCAAGAATTGTCCCCTTTGTCAAAGGGAGTCCCCTTGTACAAGGTTACACTCTCTTTCCAAGGACAGCCTGCCTCCAATGACTGGTTGCTGGGAAGCAAAGCCCCAGTCATCAAAGGCCCATCAATTGGGACAAATTCTGCAGGACCACCCCAGATTCAGAGCTCCCGTGGGATGAGCTGGGGTCTCTGTGACACCTGTACCAGAGACCAGCTGCTCCCTCTACCCATTCCTACTCCCCTCACTCCCCTGAGAGTGCTTTCCAATAAAGCTCTCATATGCAAATTTCCATTTCTGCATCTGTTTCCAAGAAAATGTGGACCTGGCCAATAGACAGAAATAGACTCCCCATGACTAACTGAGACCTCAAAGTTAGAACAGTGCTGTCATGGCTGGGTGAGGGAGAGGGATCACTTGGAGCTCTCAGAGAGGTGTTGTAAAAGTGTCACAGGATCTCTTTTTCTACAGTCAAGCCAAATCAGTTCTTGTGGGAGGGGCAAGATAGACTACTACAGTTGGAAGTTTTCCGACTGACAACCAACAGACCACCAGGCCCCAACTGATTGACCACCCAGGGCCAGCCAATTAAGAAAGACTGGTGACTATGGGCTTAAAGGTCACCCAATCAGGACTCTGTTCTTCTCTGCCCTGACTCCCCTCTTCTGCCCAGACTTCTTTCCCTTGATGGTCTCTACTCCCTAACCCCTCCTAGGAGTGTGCCTTTGTTTTACACAGGAGGCTGTGCCTCCCCAATCTGCAGATTGTTTTTTAAAGAAAATACAGGAAAATACTCCCATTTTCCTCTGCAGGTCTCATGGTCTTTTGTTAGCACAAGAAACCTGACCCAAGGCAATTATGCTCTGTTAATTCGCTGCAACACTAAGAATGTCAGTGGGATTCAGATCTATGAGACTGATTCGTTCATAATATCACCTCAAAATATATTGACTAGGGCCTAAGGCACAAATACCTTGCCCTGGGCTGAATTCTACCCTAGAGTAGCGTTTTCAGTGGTCTCAGTATACTTAGTAGTATTTCTACTTCAGACCCAACAAAGAAGCCATGAACTCCGAGCCTTAGAGACTCAAAGAAGAAATAACATTTAACCATGCCATGCCCTCCAAATCTATTAGATGCCGCCAAACAAAGGTGAAAGAAAATATATCTCATCCCAAGAGAATAGGACCAACGAGACCACAAGGAGATACAAAGTCATGGAGAATAAACAGAAAGCACCTCAAAATTGATAAACCAAACTACAAACAAGCTGTTTCTGGGAATGGATGTATGCTGGAATGGAAGAATTTTGCATTATACTCTAAATAATTTTGCACTGTTGGATGGCTTTCATTTTACTATTCACATATGTACATTGTATGTTTTATGAAGATGTAAAAAATAACAAGTATGATCATTTTCAAGGCACAATGAAGTAAATAAATAAAATGTTTTACTTTAAAAAGAAAGAAAACGTGTTTCATAAGACACAAAACTATACATCTTCTTTCCCTCATTTCTTCAGCATCATGAGGGAAGGTGTCTGGACCTAAATCATTTCTCGGTTAGCATGAACGCACACCCCAAAATGGCTTAACATAGAAGTAAATCTAAATGGAAGCACTCACGTCAATGACATGAAAAAGTTCTTTCTAGCCGGGCTCGGTGGCTCAGCCTATAATCCCCGCACTTTGGGAGGCTGAGGTGAGTGGATTGCCTGAGCCCATGGGTTCGAGACCCGCCTGGGCAACTTGGCGAGACTTCATCTCTATCAAAAAATCAGCCGGGCGTGGTAGCGCGCACCTGTATTTCCAGTTCCTTGGAAGGCTGAGGTGGAAGGATCGCCGGCCACTGCACTCCAGTCTGGGCGACAGAGTGAGACTCCAACTCAAAAAAAAAAAAAAAAAGAAAAAGAAAAAGTTCTTTCTTTACTTCTTTTTTTCATTGAACAAGTTTAAAAATATAATACTGTTTCTTTAACTTCCAAAACACTTTGGCATTCTAAACATACAAAAAAAAAATCAGAACACTGCAAATCATGTTTAAGTGCAGAAGGTTCTTGAACTTTCATTGGTGCAGTGGCTCTTGCTTTCCCAACAAAGAAAAGTTCTATTTTGTTTTAAAACTTCCGCATTTAACTAAAAAAAAGAAGAAGAAAATCCCAAAGACGTCTCATGCCAGCTGACGCCCCTTTTATCCACAACTAAGAATGGCAGCAGAATGCTGTCACTAGAATGACATAGTGGAAATGTTCTTTCACAGGAATTGAGAGGCCACATTTGGGACCTAATACATTAGACAAAATGTATTAGAAACAGAAAGGGAGATAGCCCAGAGAATCATTGGTTCCTTTCCAGGTGAAAGGCAAGAGAAAATCTTGAGCAAGAAAGCCTCAAGGAATCCAGGCTTTCTCTTCAGAGCCCTTGTTCGGGGATCCGCTTGGCTTATTCACTTCTAAAGGCAGCCTGACCTTTGCCCCATCCCATCAGCCAAACAAAACCAAGAGAAGATGCTTGAATGTTTACACCCCTAAAGCGGATCTGTATTGATAAAGTCGCCAAAGCTGGACGTGGCAATGTTTCTTGATTTCACAAAGAGAGAAGAGCCGGGCTCGGAGCCTCAACCTGTAATCCTGTGCCCTGGGAGGCTGAGGTGAGTGAATTGCCTAAGCCCGTGGGTTCAAGACCCGCCTGGGCAACTTGGTGAAACCTCATCTCTACAATAAATCAAAAATTATCTGGGCGTGGTAGCGCGTGCCTGTAGTTCCAGCTACTGTAGTTCCAGCTACTCGGAAGGCTGAGGCGGAAGGATCGCCGGAGCCCAGCAGGTCGAGGCTGCGGTGGCCGGGAGCGACCACTGCATTCCAGTCTGGGCGACAGAGTGAGACTCCGACTCAAAAAAAAAAAAGGAAAAGAACAAACTTACAGGAATGAGAATAACACTTTCACGTACTTTACCATACTTTACACTTTGTTGAAAAGTCAGCAGAGAACTTCACGCTTCATTGAAAATCCATTAAAACAATTACCAGGTCATTAGCACAGACTTTTAAGCACTAGCTTTCAAACTCCCTTACTAAAGAAAGCTCTTTGATAGACCCTGAGTTCTCTTTGCAAGCTTAGTCCTTGAAAGCTTTAGTTGATATCCAAAAACAGACATAGCCACATCAAAAAAAGAGGGGATGGGTGCCAGAAGCAGTGGCTCACACTTATAATCCCAGGACTTTGGGATGCCTGGTGGGAAAATTGCTTGAGCCCAGAGTTCGAGACCAGCCTGGGCAACATAGTGAGACCTTCTTTCTACAAAAAACACAAAAAGTAGCCAGGCGTGGTGGCACACATCTGTAGTCCCAGCTACTCAGGAGGCTGAGATAGAAGAATCGCTTGAGCCCAGGAGGTCAAACTGCAGTGAGCCATGAGCACACCACTACATTCCAGCATGGGCAAGAGAATGAGACTCTCAACTAAAAAAAAAAAAAAAAAAAAAAAAGTACACGCTGAAAAATAAAAGGAAAAATGATTCATCATACATGAATCATTTCTATAACAGTGTATATATTATATCATACAGTCATATGTATCACTTTCTCTTCAATTGTATCTAGGTAAGGGTAGCAGATGGTCAGTGAACATTGGGTAATTCAGAAATGTGTTTCCCCAGGAAATCTCTAATAGCCATGAGTGACTTCCAAGGTTTTAATTACTATTTATGTGCCAAAGACTCTCACTTTTATCTCCAGCCCAGACTTCTTCCTTGAACTCTAAACTAGCATTTTCAACTGCTGATGTCTCACTTGGATGTCCAATAAGCCTTTTAAATATAGCATGTCCAAACTGAACTCCTGATCTTCCCCAAACCTGCTCTCCACATCAGTTCATGGCAACTCCATTCTTCCAAGAGCTTAAGCCAAGGTTATATTTTTCTATTTGTCTTTATTAAAGTATAAGAGACATATGATAAACCGAACAAATCTAAAATACACAATTTGATAAGTTTTGAAGTATGTATACACACAAAAAACCATGATCACAGTCAAGATAGTAAACATATCCATCATCCACAAACATTTCCTTGAGTCCCTTGCTGTCTGTCACTTTTTCCCATCTCTCTTGTCAGATAACCACTGATGTGCTCTTTTTCACTAAAGATTACTTTGCATTTTCTTAAGTGTTATATAAATGCAACCATACAGTATGTATTTTTTTCTTACCTGGCTTCTTTCAAACACTAAAGGTAATCTGAGATTCATTCATGTCTGTGCATTTTCACTAGTTCATAGTTTTTCACTGTTGAGTACTATCCCCTTCACTATTAATGGACATTGAGTTGTTTCCTGGTTTGGGCTGTAACAGAGCTTCTATAAATTTCTAAGAGGCTAGTAGTTCACATGCATGTTTAAATTTCTAAGAGACTACCAAACTCTTTACCAAATTGAGTTATGCCTTTTTATATTCCCACCAGGAATATATGAGAGTTCATTGTAATTCCTTCCCATTCTCACTAACACTTGGTGTGATTAATCTTTTTTTATTTTGGTTATTATAGTAAGTGTGTAGTGGTATCTCCTAGCAGATTTAACTTGCATTTCCTGAATGACATTGATGTAGAGCATATTTTAATGCGCTTATTTGTCTTTCTTGTATCTTTTTGTGTGTGTGTGTGGAATGTTTGTTCAAATCTTCTGCTCATTTTCAAATTTGGTCTTTCTTTTTTTTTTTTTTGGCTTTGAAATGTCTTTATATTTTATGGATATACACCTTTCATCAGACATATGTCTTAGAAACATTTTCTTCCAGTATGTGACTTACCTTCTTTTTTTAGTTTTGTCTTTTGGAGAGCAGAAGATTGAATGTTGGTAAAGTCCAATCTGTCAACTTGTTATTCTATATCCAAGAACTCTGCCTAACCCAGGGTCACAGAGATTCCAGAGATTTTCTCCAAAGCTTTAAACTTTACACAAAGGTCCATGACCCATTTTGAGTTAATATTTGTATATGTTGTAAAGTGTGCAAAGTATAAATCAAAGTTAATTTTTTTCTCTTTTTAGGGGGAAGAGGGAGTAGGGCATATGGCTAACCATTTTCCCCATACATTATTTGTTGAAAAGACTTTTCTACACTGCATTGCTTTTGTATCTTTGTCAAAAATTACTTGTCCGTATATATGTGGGTCTGTTTCTGAGCTCTCTCTTCTGATCTATTTCTTTATAATTATACAACATCATACTGTCTTGATTCCTATAGCTTTATAATAAAGCAGAAATCATGTAATATTAGTCCTTCATCTTTGTTCTTGTTTTCAACTTTGTTATTGTTCTGACTATTCTAGATTCTTTGCATTTCCATATGAATTTTAAAATCAGTTTGTCAATTTCTACAAAATAACCCTCTGGAATTTTTATTTGAATTCCATTAAATTTTGGACAACTATGTCTTAAAAATATTGAGTCTCCTGACACATGAACAAAGTACATCTGTCCACTTATTTAAGTCTTTTAAAATTTCTTAGGAGTGGTTTATAGGGTAGAGAAAAAAAAATCTTTTTCTTACCCATCACTAGGTTCAAGACTGAGGCTCCTATAGCAAAAGACAGATTAAGAAGAGAAAATCATACAGATTTCTTCGATATAAGTTTCACATAACATAGGCACTTTCGGAAATGAAGATTCAAAGAAACAGGATTTTACACGACGTTTGATGAAGTGAACAATAGTGATTGGACAAAAGGTGTATATGATCTACTGGTAATTAAACTAGGGAGAGTTTGGCAAAGTCTGCTTATTCAGATTCTTCTCCGTGTCCCCATGTCTTCAAAGATAAGGATGTTCCTTTACTCTGGGCATAGGGAAGCCACCTCTCCAATGAAGATCTTACAACTTGCTTCAGGGAGAAGAGTTAGACAAGATCAGAGAGTGATCTTCCTAGGTTTTGTTGTTTTCTCAAATGCCAAGGTGCCATATTTTGGGGTAGGATGTCCTGGACCACATCAATAGTATTTGGTGTATAGGTTTTATATCATTTTGTCAGATTTATTCCTAAAGGGTTTCTATTTTTTTATCCTATTGTAAATTGTACCATTTAATCTTAATTTCTGATGATTGCTATTACATAGCAGTAAAATTAATTGTGTATATCGATCTTGTATCTACAACCTTGCAAACTGAGTTTTTAGTTCCAGTAATGTTTTTATAGATTTCAGTTGATTTTCTACATAAATAATTGTTGTTTTTGAAGTAGGTCAGTTTTACTTCTTTTCGTTCAATATGACAGTGTTTTATTTCTCTTTCTTACTTTATCACTGGCTGGTGCCTCTGGTACAATGTTGAGTGGAAGTAGTAATTGCAGCCAACCAACCTTGTCTTCTTTCTGATCTTAGGGGAAGATATTCAGCCATCAATGATTAAGTATAATGTAATGTGTAGGATTGGGCAAATGCCCTTTAATCAGGGTGTGTAAGTTCCCTTCTATTCCTAGTTTGCTGAGGGTTTTTTTTTTTTTAATCAGAAATTGATGTTGGATTTTTGTTGATGCTTTTTCTGCTTCTATTAAGATGATTTTTTTCTCTTTAATTGGTCAATTTAGTGGGTTGCATTGACTAATTTTGTAATATTAAATCAATGTCTCATGCCTCAGATAAACTCCACTTAGTAAAGATGTATTATCCTTTATATATTGTTGGACTCAGTTTGCTAAAATCAGTTCACAATAGCATTTATATTCATGAGAAAAATTGGGTTGAAGTTTTTTTTTTTTTTTTCTGTAATGTCTTTGTCTGGCTTTAGTACTAGTATAATGCTGGCCTCACAGAATAAATTGAAAAGTAGTCTCTTCTTTGCAATTTTCTCAAGGAATTTGAGTAGAATGGGCATTATTTCTTCCTTAAATTTCGTGTAGTATTCACCAGTGAAGTCATACTTCCTTAGACTTTTCTTTGTAGAATTTTTAATTTTAAATTCAAGTTTTAAATTGATATAGGAATATTTGAATCATATCTTGAGTGAGTTTTGATAGCTTGTGTCTTTCAAGAACTTTATCAATTTCATGTCAGTTGTGGTGTTTATTATCACAAAATTGGTCATTTTCTAACAATATTTTAAATGTCTGTGGAATGCGTAGTGATGTTGCCTCTCTTATTTGTGGCATTGTAATTTAAGACTTCACTTTTTTTCTCTTATGAATTTGGGTAAAAGTTCATTAATTGTATTGATTTCCTCTGAATAACCACCTTTGGTTTCAGCAAATGTTTTCTGTTTACTATTTATTTGGCTTCTACTCTGATAATTATTTTCTTCTGCTTAGTTTGAGTTTACTTTGGTTTTTTTCTAGTTCTTAAAGTGGTAGTTGAGATAATTGATTTGAGATCATTCTTTTTGGCTAATCTATGTATTTAGTAATATCAATTTATCTCAAATTACCCTTTAATTGCATCCCACAAATTCTTATATGATATGCTTTTATTGCACTTAGTTCAAATATTTCCTAATTTCTCTTTTGATTTTCTCTTTGGCCAACAGTTTAAAAGTGTGTTACTTGGTTTCCAAGTATTTGTGGATTTTCAATGATATACTTGTTGTTGTTGCTGTTTTTGTTGTTGTCGTTGTTTTGAATTGGAGTCTCACTCTCGTTGCCCAGACTGGATGGAGTGCAGCATCACGCTCATGGTCACTGCAGCCTCAACCCGCTGGGCTCAGGCGATCCTTCTGCCTTGGCCTTCCAAGTAGCTGGAACTACAGATGCATGCCACCATGACTGGCTAGTTTTTTTTTTGTGTGATTTATTATAGAGACAAGGTCTCACCAAGTTGCCCAGGCTGGTCTCAAACTCCCGGGCTCAGGCAATCCCCTCGCCTCGGCCTCCCAGAGTGCTAGGATTAGGGGCTGAGCCACTGTGCCTGGCCGATATTCTTGTTGTCAATTTCTAATTTAAATCCATTTTTGTCACACAATACTTTCTGTGATTTGATTTGTTTTAAATATATGGAATCTTGTTTATGGCAAAATATATATCTAACTTTGTAAAAGTTCTGTGTGTCACTTGAAAAGAATGTGTGCCCTATTATTGTTGGAAAGAGTGATCTGTAAATGTCTACGAGGTCAAGTTTGTTGATTCTGTTGCTCAAAACTTCCATATTCTGAATATCAGTAGACTGATTTTCTGCCTACTTGTCTTAAGAGAACAGTGTTCAAATGATTGTCGAGTTGTCCCTTTCTCTTTGAAGTTCTATCAATTATCACTTAATGTATTTTGAATCTCTGTTATTGGGAGCATAAAAATTTAGGATGATTATAGTTTCTTGACAGAGTGACATAGTTATCATTTTTAAATGAACTTCATTATATCTGGTATTTCTTTTGCTCTGATGTCTACATTTTCTGATACTAATATAGGTCTTCACCATCCAACTTTATTTTGATTAGTGTTATTATGGTATATCCTTTTTTCCATTATTTTACTTTTAATCTATTTGTGTCTTTGTCCATAAAGTTATTTTTTTGTAGGCAGTACATAGTTGGGTCTCTTTTTTTATGTAATCTTGGAAATCTCTGTCTTTTCATTAGGGAGGGGGATGTAGACCACTTACATTTAATGTAGTTATTGATATGGCTAGATTTATGTCTACCATCTTGGGTTTTTCTTTTCTGGCTGTACTTTGTTCCTATTGTCTGCTTGATGTGTCTTTATCCATATTAATTACTTTTATGATTTTTATTCTCTTTTTTGGGTAACCAACTATAATCATTTGTCACTTTTAGTGGTTATTTGTCATTTTTAGTACATATATTAACTTACCACTGTCTGCCTTCAGTTGATACCATAGAACTATACATATAGTATAAAACACATCGATATACTTATATTTCTTTACACTTGGCATTTATGCTGTTCTCATATATTTTGCTTACTCATATGTTCTAAGCCCCACAATATATTGTTATGATCGTTGTTTAGATAGCTAATTTTCTTCCTACCGTGGAGGCAAGACTCTTCTGGGGGATCTACCCAATGCTCCATGAAACATGAAGTTTTCCAGTATGGCTACGTTTAACTTGTTGTAAACACTAGGAATTATTCCCTCTAATCCCTTTGAAAGGTTCTTTCCCAAGCCTCAGGTAGTTTCCTCACATGCATGTCCTGATCAATACTCTGATGAGTAATCAAGGGGAACACTGCAATTCTCCAGGGTTCTCTCTTCCTCTTCACAGCTCTCTTCTCTACATAGCTCTTAACTCTGAATTACTTTCTCCTGAAAACTCCTTACCTTGTTCTTCTAGAATCTCAGTTCCATCTCAACTTAATGAGTTTTTCTGGCATCCTCTTATCTTCTTCTCCCCTCAACACTTACCTCTTCCAGAGCCACAGACTGGAAAGTGAGGCACTAAGCTTGGACAATAATGGGGCTTACCTAATTTGTTTCCCTTCTTTAAGGGAACACTGTCCTTCATTGCCTGATATATCCAGTGTCATGAAAACTGTTGATTCATGTATTTCCTTTTTTTTTTCCTTTGGATTATTTTTGATGAGGTCTAAATCTGGTTTTGTTTTTCCATCTTATTTGGAAGTAGAAATCCACAAGTCAAATGTCAACATCATCTTTCACCTCCACCTCCAAGTCACCTGAAAATACTATTGGATTTATCACTGAAACGTATCCAGAACGTAACCATTATTCACAATCTCCATGGCTACCAAACCATGGTTGATCCAAACCAGTATGATCTCTCATAAGGATTATTTTAATTGTCTCACAGCTGACCTCTCTTACTCCATCCTTCAATCTGTTCTTAATACAGCAGGTAAAATGGTCCTGTTAAAATGTAAGTTAGATTATGTCATTCTTGTGCTCAAAATCCTCCAGTGTCTTCCTATTTCTAAAAAATACAAATTCTTTTAAGTGACCTAAAAGGCTCCAAGTAATATACCCCTTTATTTCTAAGAGCTCAGCTCCATTAATTCTCTCCACTCCATTCACCCTAACTCTGAAATTGCTAGATTATGTGAAGCATACACCTAGCTTTGGCCTTTGCATTTTCTGTTTCTTCTAACCAGACTTTCTCCAAAGAAGCATATGAATGAATATCACGAGACTAACACTTTGCTAAGTACTAAAGATACAGTGTACTCACTCATCCACCCACCCATTCATTTATTTACTCATTAAACAATAGTTATTTACTACTACAAGAGTGAATAAGATGAACTTAGTACCTTTCCCCACAGAAGTGATAGACTGGATAGTAAGAGAGACAGTTAAACCTTTATATATCAATACATTGAACAAATATTTATTGAATATCTATTATATGTCAAGCATTGGACTTGATTACAGAAGAACAACAGTGAGGAACACATTTTTTAAAATCTGCCCTTATGGAGCTTATATTCTAGTGGAAGGAGAGTGAAAACAAACAATCGAATATATATATATATTTTTTTTCTTTAGAGAAAAAACTGAGCATGATAGGAGAATGGGTAGCACCAGAGTGAGAACAGAGGTAGATTTAACTTTTTTGTGTGATGGTCACCAGGGAATGAATCACTGGTACAAATAATATTTCAAGGAGATCTGGATAAAATAGAATAAGCCATGTCGCTAGCTGAGCAAAGTGTATTGCAGGCAGAGGGAGTAGCAGGTGCAAATGTCTCAAGGCAGGAGTAGGTTTGAGGATTTGAGAAAGGACAGTAAGGCCAGGATGATCAATTATATCTAAGAGAAATGTGGGGGATGGGGGGACATAGTGAGAGAACTTCCCAGTCGAGTCCATCAGAAGAATGAGGAATTGGGTATTATAAAGGAAAGAAGCCATCTACTCAGAGGATCACACATAGGAAAGAGGCTGCCATGTTTTCAGAACTGAAAGCAATGCAGTATAGGTTAGGCTGTGAGTAGTCCAGCTAGAGATGTTTGGCAAGTCAAGGAGTGACGAGATCAATACAAGGAGTTTGTGCTATTGACGCCGGGCAATAGGAAGATATTAGCAAGTTTTAATCAGGGGAATATCATATCTAGATCTGAATGAACAAATATTACAGGGAAATGACATGACAGTCCAGAATCTGGGCCAGGTGAGCTTGATCTGCGTAATAGTTAAAGCTCTGAATTATCTTAGGGAGTTGCTGTGAAAGATAAAAGAAGAGACACAAAGACCAGAAAGAGTACGTGGAAAGCCTTGGAACGGAATCATGGAGAAAGAGATATTTAAACAGAACTTTAAAAATTCTTTCTCTTGTAATGTGCAATGTAATTTTTTTCATTCTTTCTAAGAAAGCATAAGTAAAATATCTAGATTATTTTTTAATGCATCAGAGTTGGATTAGTGGTTTGTCCTGAGATATCACAGTTTGCTGAGATCAGTACTAAGACAACAACAAAGAGCTTAAAAATCTAGTTAGCATTCACGAAAAACAGTAATGATGGAACTTAGAACCACAGGCACTACCTGATCTTATTGTGTTGTTGGGTAGGCGAGTGGTGGTTAATAGAGAGTTGCTATATCTTGCTATTATTACATACTCCATTCTCTATAATTTTTTTTCCCTTCTTTAGACCAGACCTTGGGAAAACACTTCGCGGGACACAAAGAGTAAGAATGTAGTATCTTACTAATTCATTCAAAAATATTTGTGAATGCCTACTATGAGCCCAATAATGCTCTAGGGGAACTCAAAGTTTATCTTCCATTGGGGACAGGCAGGAAGTAAACAAAAGAAATGAAATAATAATAATAACGCTAAGTGGCAATGTTATAAAAAATTAAATCAGACAAAGGGGATATGAACAGTTGTGGTGGAGACTGCAATTTTTTTTTTTTTTTGAGTTGGCATCTCACTCCGTCGCCCAGACTGGAGTGCAGTAGCCGCTTCTGGCCACCGCAGCCTCGACCTGCTGGGCTCCGGCAATCCTTCCACCTAAGCCTTCCGAGTAGCCGGAACTACAGGCGTGCGCTATGACGCCCGGCTAATTTTTTTGATTTATTGTAGAGATGAGGTCTCGCGAAGTTGCCCAGGCGGGTCTCGAACCCGCGGGCTCAGGCAATCCACTCACCTCAGCCTCCCAAGGCGCGGGATTACAGGCTGAGCCACCGAGCCCGGCTAAGACTGCAATTTTTAATAGAGTGGTCATAAAGGACCTCACAAAAAGAGTGACATTTGAGCAAGCCACTGAAAGTGGTAAGGGACAGTCTTATAAAGGGAGAGTTTTTCAGACAGAGTATTTAGATAGTGCTATGATGTTCCTAACACATTTGATGAATAGCAGGGGAGCCAGAGTAGCTAGATGGAAACTCTTAGGAGACAGGAGAAAACAGAAGGGACAGGGAGAAGGCCAAGTAGGATGTTGGAAGACATTGAAAGACTTCGGCTTTACGTGGCATAAGAAGCCATTAGGATATTTTGAGCAAAGGAGTAACTTCATCTGCCCTGAGACATGGTTTGAGAAGAGACTGAAGATAATCAGAATTGGACTCAGGGCGACCAACCAGGAAATAACTCTCAGAAATAATGGTGGCTCTGACAAGATGGTAGCAGTGAGGATCATGAGAAGTAGTCTAATTCTGGATTTATTCTGAAGGTTGAGCTAACAGTATTGGCCGATGGATTCAATGCCAGTGATTTGCATGTTCGGTGTAGATTTTCACCTTGAGAGACATGAAAATCCATTCTTAACATGAACTTCATGGCCATGCTTTACATAAAGAGCTATGAGCAAGTTCTAAGGTTAGAAACACATCTTTCCAGAAAAATGAAAAATTTAAATCACTATTTTTAAAAAGTGGTTATACATTCTTTCCTAATAGCTAAAGATAGAGAGAGCCTGAGGTTTAACAATATGAATCCTTACAGACTTCCTATAAAAGGATTCAAATTTTTTTTTTTTTTTTTTTTTTACTTGGCGTCTCACTCCGTCGCACAGACTGGAGTGCAGTGGCCACTCCTGGCTATGCAGCCTCGACCTGCTTGGTCCGGCGATCCTTCCGCCTCAGCCTTCCAAGTAGCTGGAACTACAGGCGCGCGCTACCGCGCCCGGCTGATTTTTTGATTTATTGTGGAGATGAGGTCTCGCCAAGTTGCCCAGGCGGGTCTCGAACCCGCGGGCTCAGGCAATCCACTGACCTCGGCCTCCCAAAATGCTGGGATTACGGGCTGAGCCACCGAGCCCAGCTAGGATTCAAATTTAATCTCAGTAATGAGGTATCACTTCACCTAAAGCATAACACAGTAATTGAAATGCTGAATGTGATATTATTTTTTAGTCTGGAGCGGGGGCGATTAAGAAAAGAAGAACTCAAGATGTGGCTTACACACTTATCTCTTAACCCTCTTCAACATCATCATCACACATCTTCAATTGTATAGAATCCTTTCTCCTTCTGGTGAGGGTGTTTCCTGGCTCCTCATGCTAGCTTTGACATAAAATCAGATCCATATGGGAGTTCCACAATCCGTGCCGCAGCCCTCTCTGGGTGCTGGGAGGGAAGAAGTGATGCGACCCTTTCACTCTAGCTCCAGCTCACTTTCAACTCCTTGCAGCTGCCCCATGTGCAGGCAGTTTGGAAACTAAATATGTCTCAGCTAGGAGCGGAGAGTGAGATTCCAGCCCCTCTCCTTACGGAATACGCACCTTATCTGCGTCTCGATTTTGAGAAAATCAAATATCATTAGGTTTCCAAAAATATTTATCTTGGAGCTTTGGGAGAATTCCGAGTTGGTGAGAAAGTGCTCTTTCAAAGAAGGCAGGGAATAAATCTCCCCGTGATGCAGACGTCCCAGGCAACCGTAGTCTTCTGGCTGCCAAAGGCAAGCCCAGACCTTCCGTGGCCTCCTTGTTTGGTCGGGGGCCTTTGGGAGAAGATCTTACTTGGCGGTATTCCAAGAGGAAGCCAATTAAAGTTCCGTGGGAGCTGCAATGCCCTCATTTCAATAACCGATCAAATCAACACTCAGTAGTCAGACCAGAAGAGCTGGAGAAGTGGTGAATTAGTATGTATTCCCTTGAGATGCATAAAGATGTTCTCACTCTTGAAGGAACATTTGAAACCTGGTGATCAACAGATAAATGTGAGAGCCCAAACTTTTCGCCCAAGGTCTATATCAGGCTTGGTATCCACCCAGAGAACAAGTCATTAGTTGGGATTAGAAACGTCCAAACTCCAGGCCTCCAGCACCTCAGCTGAAAATACCAAGTGAGATTTCTCAAACCTAGAAATGTGTTGAGATCTTTTTCTATTTTGTTCTCCTTTGTCTGCTCGTATTGCAGAGGGCTTTTCCTCTGTGTTGGCTGTTATGAGAAAGTTAATGGCCTCCCCACCTACGACAGATTTCAGAAGCAAAATCCACAGGCCATATATAACTCCAACCACGGTTGCTATGGTCTGAACCTGAGCATTATGAATTGTAAGTATTGGAGCGCCAAGTGTTTAGTTATGGTTAATTTATAACTAAACACACTAGTATTTAGTGGAACAAAAAGGTCATTAGTGTCTTACTAGGAAGCAATTAAATTAACAGCTCAAAATCATTCATCAAATCACAAAACAGATGCTGAACTTTTCTGTGGGAAATCAGATTCCATAATGCAGGAAAGGAACTAAATTCAAAACATAGCAAAACACACCCACCTCCCTCAGCTTCACTCAAAACAAAAATCCACCTCTTTCATCTGCATCCAGAACCTAGAGTTCTTTACATTTCAGAGAGACGCGCAGTCTGAGGAGAAAAAACACACATAAGCCCAACGTACTTTTTAAAAATTCTTTCTGTTAACAGCAACCAACACAGAAGATTTCTGTGACCAAATGTGTGTTTGTGTCTGTGTGTGTGTGTGTGTGTGTGTGTGTGTGTGTGTGTGTATAGGGAGAGTTCTCCCCACCACAAAGCAAGCAATTTGTCTCGCAGCCAACACCAACCGGGTGTCATCCAATTAAATTTCATCACTATCTACCTGGAGACAGCATCAGATTCCACAGGTTGAGGGCCCAGTCCCCAAAACTGTCCCTCCTTCCCATGCCAATGCCAAGCCCCAGGTTATTTTGATTGTGCTTCTGATTGACCAGCTGTAAGCTGGGGATTACACAGCCCCCTCCTTTGATTTGATTCATTTGCTAAAGCAGCTCAGAGAACTAAGGAAAACACTTATGGTCACCCGTTACAAAGGATACTTTAAAGGATACAAATAAACAACCAGATGAAGAGACACACAGGGCGAGGTCTAGAAGGATTCCCAGTGCAGTGCTTCTGCCCCGGTGGAGTCTGGGTGCCCCACCCTCCTAGCATGTGGGTGAAGTCTTTTTCACCTTCCTTCAAGCCTCCATGTGTTCAGCTATGTGGAAGCTTTCCAAACTCAATCCTTTACGGTTTTTATGGAGACGTCATTATGTAGGCATAATTGATTAAACCATTGGCCAATGGTGATGGACTTAACCTTCCGTCCCTCTCCCCCCTGCAGAGGTTGGGAGGTGGGGCTGAAAGTCCCAACTCTCTAGTCACACCTTGACCTTCCCAGTGACCAGCCCCCACCCTGAAGCCGCCTTAAGGCTGCCAGCCATCCGTCATACAAAAAGACAACCCTTGGGAGAGTCCAAGGATTTTTGGAGTTGTACGCCAGAAAACAGGGTCAAAGAGCAAGTATATATCTCACAATATCACACCCATAACATTTTAAAAAGAACTAAGGAAATCAACTAGGTGGAGTGACATCAGCAAGATAGCCAACTAAAAGTCCTTAGCAATTGCTCCCCCCACAGGCAGCCAAAACAATAAATAAACCACTGCATTTTGTTACAATAACCAAAGGAGAGTACCAGAGTATATTAAAGAAGTAGCAAAAACCCTGCAAAGCACAGAAATCCAGGATGGCCACACAGGAATGAAAAACACTTTGCCTTTGCCTACCATCCCTTAGTTAGGATAAGCCCAGAAACAGAAGGAACTCCTTACAGGTATGAGGGAGAAACCCAGCAGCTCCCATCGCCAACTTGGACATCTTCAGTACTCACCGCTGGGGACTTCTGTGCTCCTCATAGGTGCTAAGCCCAGCTGAAGGATGTGACTGAAGTCCACTGAGCTGCCTCACCCCCAGAGAAGGAACAAACATCGTGCCCTGCCCCTTTGGCCCACACGATTCTCACCCTATGCCATCTTGAAACCAGAACCACTGCTGGAGTGTGCTCTGCTCCAGGGGTGAGTGACCATGGCACCCTTCCACCCCTGAGGTTTCTGTCGCTGCTCAATCCCCCTCACCTGGTGGCCCACCATCTCTGAGCCAAACTGCTGCCATATCCTACCCTTTGGAGACAATCTGTCATGAAGCCATACTATCTGCCCCTCCCAGTCACTGTTGCATCCTGCCTCTCGGGGCCTGAGCTGAAGGAGCATCTTGTTCTCAGGGAGTCTGTGCCTTGGTCACTCAGAGATGCCAGGCTGTCTGGGTCTGAGTTGAAGTAGTGTCCTGCCTCCCAGGAAATCAATGCCTTGGCGAAACTGAGAAACCCCAATCTACGGGCCAAACAACTATAAATGTTGCTTTCCTAAATCTGGACTAGCACACTAGTCTGAGCTACTGATACCAGCCCCCCCTTCCCCAGGAAGTAGATTATTCACTGTGTTGCTCCCTGGCCCTCACACCCCAAGGAGCTGCTTGTGGACATGTCATACCTTATACCAAAAGGAATCCCTTCCGTTGTCTCCTCCTTGTGGGGAAAATGAGAACAGGGGGACTCCAAAAGCCCTTGCAACCAAAGACACTAACAGCCTACACTTGATACAGAGACCCACCAATGTCCGTCCATGTGGCCGCATTCCCTAGAGATGAGCATCCCCAGTGGGCAGCTTCAGGGGATCCTTGATTTCCCTGCAGACTATGCCCAAAGATGTAATCCTTATTTATTTCCCTTCTTAGTAATCATAGGTTTGAACAATATAGTATCAATGTAATCATAAATCTTGTCATTTGTTGTATAACTTTTGCATCCATATAATCATAAGTCTTGTGATTTGCATAACTTTTGTATCTATGTAATCGTGAGCCTTGTGACTTGGGTAACCTGTAATGCATGATAAGTTTCCTTTTCTCTAAATGTCAATAATCTAAATGTAAAACACAGTTGTAACTTAAGTCCTATACGATGCTCTGCTGGTTATGTGACTAATATATAGGTACCAACAACTCTGGATTATAAAAGTGAACTGTAAAAGCCTGGAGGGTGAACAGAACCACTTCAGAAAGACCTCGAGCCCAGTTCTGCTCCCTGGATTCAAACTCAGAAATAAACTTCTTTCGACCAGTTCCCTGCCCCTTGTTTTATTGGTATCAAGGGTAAGCAGCCAAGCATTACTTGAACCATAACACACAGCTACAGCTGTTGCTGCCACAAACTCCTACAGCCTATGCCACTGAGAAACACACAGTCACTGCTTACATGGATCGCAGCTAAAGAAGCCACACAGAAAATATACCACTGCATCTACTTGGAATCAGAGCCACCCCACCCTTCCCAACTGATACACAAGACCCATATGCAAATGAAAGTCTTTCTCTGTGAAACCCACCCTGTGAAGGTTGGAAGAAGTGGTTATTCCACCAGATGCACAAACATCAATGCAGGGACACAAGAAACATAAAAAACCAAGGAAATATGACACCACCAAAGAAATACAATAATTCTGTAACTGGCCTCAAAGAAAAGTAAATTATGAATTGCCTAAAAAGAAATACAAAAAAAAGATTTTATGAAAACTCAGTGAGATAGAAAGATACAGAAAGGCAATTCAACAAAGTCAGGAAAATAATTTATGATTTGAATGAGAAGTTCAGCAATAAGATAGATATCCTTTTTAAAAAACAAACAGAAATCTTGGAGCTAAAGAATTCAATGAATGAAACAACAGAGGGTTTCAACAGCAGACAACATCAAGCAGAAGAATCTCTGAATTTGAAAAAAAGGTCTTTGGAAATTACCCAGTCCAAGGAAAAAAGGAAAAGGGATGAATAAGAGTAAAGACAGCTTATAGGACACCATCGAGGAAACAAATGTTTATATTATTGGAGTTTCAGAAAGAGAAGAGACAAACATAGAGATGAAAAACTTATTTAATTCATAATTGCTGAAAACTTCCCAAATCTTGAAAGAGAAACATGAAACTCAAAGATCTCAGACAGATTCAACCCAAAGAAATCCTCTTCAAGGCACATTATAATTAAACTATCAAAAGTCAAAGATAAAGAGGGCATTTTAAAAGCAGCAACAGAAAAGTGTGAAGATACAATTAGTGAATCCCCATTGGGCTATTAATGGATTTCTCAGCAGAAACTTTGCAGGCCAGGAGAGACTAAGATTATATATTTAAAGTGAAAAAAAAGAAAGAAAAGGAAGGAAGGAAGGGAGGAAGGAAGGAAGGAAGGAAGGAAGGAAGGAAGGAAGGAAGGAAGGAAGGGAAAGTCAGCCAAGAATACTACACCTAGCAAAGCTATCCTTCAGAAATAATGGAGAATCAGTCTTTCCAGGCAGGAAAAATTTGAGAGACTTCATCACTATTAGACCTACCTTACAAGAAATACTTAAGGGAGTTCTTCAAGTGGAAACAAAATGACAGAAATTACTGACATGAAAACATATGAAAGTATAAAATTCACTGGTAAAGGTACATATATAGTCAAATTTAGAAGCATCATACTGTTAAGGTGCTCTGTAAATCAAATATGTCTCTAGTATGATGGTTTAAAAGTATAAGCAATAAAAATAACAATAATCTAATTAAGAAATAGATAATATAAAAAATATATAATTTGTAATATCAAAAATATAAATTGTGGAAGGAAAGTTAAAAGTCAGTCTAGAGTTTTTGTATGCAACTGAAATTAAGCTATCTGTGTAAAATAGTCTATTAAAATTGTAAAATGTTTTACATAAGCCTCATGGTAACCACAGAACAAAAACCATAGTAGATATGCAAGTGATAAGAGAAAGGAATCAAGACTTAGCACTATAGAACATCAATAAATTGCAAAGATAAAAACTTCCTTATCTTGTTTAGGAACAAAAGTCCTGCAAAAAGACTAGAAAACAATCATCAAAATGGCCGTAAGTCCTTATGTACAAATAACTACTTGGAATGTAAATGGATGAAATTATCCATTCGAAAGACATTGAGTATCTGAGTAGATTTTTTTTTTTAAGATTAAATATATGCTGCCTACAGGTGACCGCTTTAGCTGTAAAGTCACACTAGCCTGAAAACAAAGGGATGAAAGGAGATATCCCATGCATATGGTAACCAAAAGACAGCAGAGGTGACTATACTTATGTCAGATAACTATCATAAGAAACAAAGGCTAGGCACAGTGGCTCATGCCTATAATCCCAGCACTTTGGGAGGCCTAGGTGAGAGGATTGCCTGAGCTCAGGGATTTGAGATCAGCCCGAGCAATATGGCAAGACATCGTGTCTACAATAAATCAAAAAATTAGCGGGCATGGTGGTACATGCCTGTGGTTCCAGCTACTTGGAAGAATGAGGCGGAATGATCACCTGAGCCCAGCAGGTTGAGGCTGCAGTGGCCCTGAGCAGCGTGCCACTACACTTTAGCCTGGGTAACAGAGTGAAACTCTGGCTCAAAAGAAAAAAAAAGAAAACGAAGAAGGTCATTATTTAACAATCAAAAGGACATAACAATTGTATGTCAGGAGGATATAACAATTACTAATATACAGTATACAGTATATGCACCCAATATGGAATACCTAAATATACAAAGCAAATATTATTGAATATTAAGGGAGAAACGGATAGCAATACTGATTATTAGGGGACTTCAAAATCCTACTTTCAACAATGGAAAAATCAACCAGGCAGAAAATTAATAGAGAAATATTGAAATCAGACTTTAGACAAAATAGACCTAACAGATGTATAGAACTTTCCACCTAGCAGAAGCAGAATATAAATTCTTCTCTATTGCACATGAAATATTCTTCAGTACAGACCATATGGTAGGCCACAAAACACCTCTTAACAAATTTAAGAATATCAAAATCATAACAAGTATTGTTTCTGACCACAATGGTATAAAACTAGAAGTCAATAGCAGAAAGAATTTTGGAAAATTCACAAATATGTATATATTAAACAATGTGCTCTGAAAAACCAATGAGTCAAAGAGGAAATCAAAAGGGAAATTAAAAAAATATCTTGAGCTAAACAATAATGGAAGCACAACATACCAAAACCTATGGGATTCAGCAAAAACAGTTCTAAGAACAAAGTTTATGGCAATAAATGCCTATATCAAAAAAGAAGAAAGATCCCAAATAAATAGTTTGACCTTACACCTCAAGGAACTAGAAAAAGAAGAACAAACTAAACCCAAAGTCAGCAGAAGGGAGGAAATAATAAAGATCAAAACAGAAATAAACCAAATAGAGAATAGAAAAGTCAAAGAAAAATCAATAAAACTAAAATCTAATTTTTTGAAAGCTAGGCAAAATCAAGAAACCCTTAGCTAGACAAAAAAAGAGAAAGAGAAGATTCAAATATATAAAGTTAGAAATTAAAGTGAAGACATCACAACTGGTGCCTAAGAAATAAAAAGGATCATAAAGGGCTATTATTAACAAGGATATGCCAACAAATTTGATAACCTAGAGGAAATGTATAAATTCCAACTTACCAAGACTGAATCAGGAAGAAATGGAAAGCCTGAATGAACCAATAACAGAGATTGACGTAGTAAATTAAAACTTCCCAACAAATAAAAGCCCAGAACCACACGGCTTTGTAGCTGAATTCTACCAAACTTTTAAAAAAGAATTAACATCAATATTTCTTAATCTCTTCCCAAAAGATAGAGCTAGAGGAAATACTTCCTAACACATTTTACAAGATCAGTTTCACCATGATACCTATGGCAGACAAACATACCACAAGAAAAGAAAACTACAGTCCAATGTCTTTGATGAATATTGATCCAAAAAGCCTCAGTGAAATATTAGTAAATAGAATTCAACAACATACCAAAAATATATATATATACAACATGATTAAATGACTTTATCCCTGGCATGCAAGGCTGGTTTAGCATACATAAATCAATCAACATGATACATCACATCAACAGACTGAAAGACAACAACTATATAATCATATCAATTGATATGGGGGGAAAAAAATTCAACAAAGTTCAACTCATTTCTTGTTGAAAACCCTAACAGTTTTGATATAGATGAAAGTTTCTCAACATAAGAAAAGCCATATGTAAAAAAAACTTAATCTAGAATTATACTTTTTAATACAAATACATTTATTTCCACTGAATTATATACTTAGAAATGATAAAATGAGATATATGTATGTTCCACTTCAATTTAAAAATTTTTTACAAGCCCTGCAATGTATAAGAATTCTAGCAATAATGGATTCTATAATCTCCTATAAGCATTGTCATCTACTTTTTTCACTTGAAAGGGGATGTGGAGTGAGCTCAAGTAGAAAGGTGTGCATGGACTTCTACAGACAGACATTGTGATGTGACTCTTGACTGCCACATGCTAGATGAATGACCTGGGGCAAGTTGCCTAACTGCTTTGAGTCTCAAGTTCCCCACTTGGATTTTTTTCAAAGCAGTGGAATAAACCAATTTTCAGAGGTGATAAGTCTCTGAAAGAGAGGTTTTGGCATCATCTTTGAGATTGATCAGTTAACAGCTGTTATGGACACCTACTGGGTGCCAGAGCAGACTCCACCCACAAAGACCACTATGGTGCCTTCTATTTTCTGATCACGTGAATGAAAAAAGTGAAGTTATCCCAAGGTAAACTGTAACAACTGATGAGGGCCTACCATGTTCAGAATCAGTTTTGAAGACTGGTAAGTCCACAGTCACGGTATAGGCAGATTTGGTGTCTGGTGAGGACCCATTCCTTCGTTTCCTGGTTCATGAATGGTGCCTTCTTACAGTGTCCTCATATGGTGAAAAGCAAGAATTATATGGTGGAATTATGGTGAAAAGCAAGAATTATAATTGATGGAAGAAAATTGAAAGCTTTTTCTCTATGATCTGGTACAAAACATGTATGTCTACTGTAGCCACTTCTATTCAACATGGTATGGGAAGTACTAGCAAGAGCAATCAGACAAGAGAAAGAAATAAGGGGCTTACAAATTAGAAAGGAAGAAGTAAAATTATTGCTATTTGAAGATGACATGATCCCATATGCAGAAAATTCCACAGACTCAACCAAAAAACTTTTAGAGTGAATTCCCAAGTGAATTCAGCAAAATTACAGAAGATAGAATCAATGCACAAAAATACATGACATCTCTATACATAAATACTGACCTAGCCAAAAAAAAATCAAGAAAATAATCCCATTTACCATAGCATCAAAAATAAAACGTTAGGAATAATTATAACCAAGGAAGTGAATGATTTGTATAATAAAAATTGTAAAAAACTGATGAAAAAAATTGAAAAGGACACAAATAAATGGAAAGATATCCCATGTTCATGGATCAGAAGAATTAATATTGTTAAAATGTCCATACTACCTAAAGCAATATATACATTCAGTGTGATTCCTATCAACATCACAATGATATTTTTTGCATAAACAAAAGAGAACAACCCCGAAATTTGTATTGAACTACAAATGATCCTGAAAAGTCAAAGCAATTGTGGGGGGGGGGGGGGCGT